>VWZS01004791.1:31599-46605 GCA_013397075.1 Rhabdornis inornatus
AGGTTTAGATGGGATATTGGGCAGGAATTGTAACCTGGGAGGGGCTGGGATGGAATTCCCAGAGCAGCTGTGGCTGCCCCTGGATCCCTGGCAGTGCCCAAGGCCAGGTTGGACATTGGGACACTGGGAGGTGTCCCTGCCCACGGATCTGGATGAGTTTTAAGGTCTCTCCCAACCCTAACCATCCCATGATCTGTGATTCTTCCCTGCCCTGGGACAACTCCTGCTTTTCCCAAGTGCAGTTTGACATTTCCAGCCAGTGGCTCCTTCACAGGCTGCCCAAAGGGCTTTGCCTCCTGAGAGCTTCATTTCCTGGGATGTTTCACTAAAAATCCCATTCAGCAAAGTCTCCCATTTACCTTTTTGAAGTGCTTTTCATGTGCCAAGCAGCCCCTCTGAGCTCATTTCTCTCAGATTGTTCCCCTTCAGAGTCTCCCACAGACAGACAGACAGACAGAGGTCTGAGCCTCTCCAACACAAGCCAGACATTCAGAGTGAGTTTATAACAAAGTACCCAACATCTCAATACTTTAATTTACCTTGCTTTGTGCACTCCAAAAGAAAAGAGACATAAAGGAAATCCTCAGTCTCATTTAACAGTTTATTCTGATGTTAAATGTTGTTATGTTTTATTTCTTGTTTAAATCTGTCTAACCACTGGGACCATTTGTTCTTGTTCTGTGACAAACTCTCCCAGTGCTCCAGGTTTAGCTGGAACCTCTCCTCACTATTCTTTTTGCTCAGCTGAGTACATCCAGCCCTGAAAACATCTCAGGAGTGTTTTTTTTTTTTTTTCCTCTTAAAGCTGCTAAAAGTGGTTGCATACCTGGTCCAAACCTCTCCCCAAGAAAATGTTCATCTTAAAACAACACAGGTTTCTTTTTTGTTGTTTTTCAATAGATCACTTTTTAATATTTGCTGGTGTTTTTATCAACAGCATCCAAGGAAGTCACTATTTATATTCACTATTTCCAGCTGTATTGGCTGAAAATATCTCATGACTCTGGCTCTTCAAGCAAAATGTCTGTAGCAGCACAACCTAAAGGTTCAGATTGGATTTTAGAAAAAAAAAAATCCATGGAAAGAGGGGTCAGGCATTGGACTGAGCTGTCCAGGGAGGTGGTGGAGTCACTGTCACTGTCCCTGGAAGTGCTCCAGAGGTGTCTGGAAGTGGCCCTTGGGGACAGGGTCTGGGGTGCTGCTGGATGATCTTAAAGGTCCCTTCCCACCTTGATAGTTCTGGGATTCTGTGATGTTTGTTCTTTCTCCATTTAGTTAGAACCAATTATTTCATTTTATTTTACTTGATTTTATTTTATTCTATTTTATTATCCTAGCCAGCCACATTTCCCTGGAGGAACGCGGATTTTTTGAGGCAGATCCCTGCACTAAAAGCCCCACTCCGGGAATCCCTGGAGGTTTCACGGTGCCGCTAGATGGTGGTGTCCGTGTTGGGAACATTTCCCTGGCTCTGCTCCAGGCAGCACTCAGCCATTCAGCTTTTCCTGCGGGTAAATCATTAGTGTTAATCACCCTCACTTACAGTGAACGATCGGCCCCAAACATCGCGGGGAAAATCCATTTTTTTCCTCCTGGCTCGCCGCCTCTTCCAGTCAAAAGCAGCTGCTGCCATCCCTCCCTATGCAAGAAGAGAGGATGAACAATTAAATCCTCAGATTAGGGAGATTCAGGTTTATTTATTTTGTTTTTCTGACGTCTGTGACTGCATTAACGCTTAGAACTTTTAAGCTCTTAGGGCAGAGAGGTCCCTTGGCTCTGGAGCCTTGCTGAGCATGATCTCTGCTGACCTTTAGCCTCAATTAATTACATAAAATATAATTAATGATGTCTTTTTCCCTTCAAATCTGACACCTGAATTGCAATAACCAGCTTGTGCCATTGTGGGCAGTGAACATTTCCCAGTGGTTTTCCTACCAGGCTGCAGTGACAGGAATTCATTGCTGGCAGGTTTTGCTTCTGGATTTTTTTAATTCTGTGGAACAGCAGATTTCCATTTGGATTCCTCAGGTGGAATTTCTACAGGGAGTTAGAGCTGCTGATGCAGAGAATCCAGAGATGCTCCTCAGAGAGGAAAGTGTCACCAGCCCTGGCAGGAAACAGCTCAAGACATTCTTAAACCAAATAATTTGGTTTAAAATGGCTTTAATGTGGCTGGATTTAGCATTAAACGCTTTGGGCTTGCTCAGAGAAGTTACTTTTCTTTTAAGAGACCACTTGTCTGGATTTGAGAACATGAAGATTTATGTTACTTAGCACAAGTGAACACAAAAACATCCTGTATTTAGCTTATCCCTCTGAAAAAGACCTAAATGGTTCCAAACTGATCAGAGAGCCAGAAGGAATTTGGTGTGGGGTGTCTGGAGATGTCTGAATATCACAACAACTTCATAAAAAACCTCTGTGACCTTTGAAGCTCCTTCTTGGGCCTTCCCCTGGAAAGTGATGCCACATATGTATAAAAATAAATATATAAATATCAGCACAGTATTATAGAAAATATTTTATATAGATACAGGCCCATACACAATTAAATATTTAAAAAATATAATAAATAGATGATAAAAATATTTGTCTCAACTTTGGTCAGACTAACCAGCCAAACACATTTGCAGAGCACCAAGGGTGGATCAGCTTGTCCCTAAAGGCAGATCAGAGAATTACAACACACACAGTGGCAATTTTCAGCTGACTCGTTGAGCAAGGAATTTTTATATTCATCTGGCATTTTTATATAAATATTTGGTATTTATATTATAGACCAGGTTGCTCCAAGCTCCACCCAACCTAGCCTTGAACACTTCCAGGGATGGGACATGGAGTTCATGTCTTTCTCTCTCTAGCAAAAATATATATACAGTAACTTATATATGTACATATACAATATATTATTAAACAAAGCATATTTTATATGTATTACATATACAGTATATTATATATATTCCTACACATACAGTATATTGTTACATAAAGCACCTTTTTATATTCTACCTACTGTATATTAGATATATACCACATAAACATATAGAATATTACACACACGATACTTTTACATACCGTACATTATATACAACGGATAAAACTACTATATATACAGTACACACACTATAGGGGATATATACGGTGTATTATAGACGATACATTTTCATCTATAGTACGTTATATATAGTACGCACACGTATTACATATACAACACATACTACATATGCAGTATAGATAGTGTAGATAGTATGTTTTATGTATATATAGTTTATTTTGTGGGTTGGAGTTGTGCCTCTCCCTCACAGCACTGCCCTCACCCAACATGGCGGACGCGGCCTCACCCGCCACCTGTTGCCGCGGCGCCTTCCTATTGGCTGACACGGCGCGGGCGGGGACGGTGGCGGCTCCTGATTGGCTGCTGCGGGGCGGGGGCTAAGGAAACAAGATGGCGGGCGGGGGGGGGGAGAAGCCGCCTCCGCGACGTCGCCGCGGCCGCCTCCGCTCGCCCCCGGCCATGGAGGAGCCGCCGCTCCAGCAGCCGCTGCCGCCCGGGGAAGACGAGGAGGAAGAGGACGAGGACGAGGAGGAGGAGACGGACGCGGAGTGGAGCTTTGTTGACCGAGAGATGGAGGCGGTAGCGCTGCGGGACCTGCCCAGCGCTACCATCGCTTGCAACCTGGACCCGCGCGTCTTCCAGGATGGCCCGTACCGGGTGAGCGGGGTCGGGAGCCGTGAGGGGAGCGCGGTGTGTGGGGCCGGGGCTGTCGCGGTTCCCTGGGGCTGTCACGGTTCCCTGGGGCCGCCTCCGCCCTCGGGAGGTGTCGGGGGGGATGAGGGGGCGAGGCTGTGGCTGCCCGTCCCCGCCCGCCCCCTCGGTCCTGCCGGGACCCGGAGCCGGGAGCTCCGTCCCGAGCCGGGGGTGAGCGGAGCCGGCTCCGAGCTCAGGGAACGGGGACAGGAGGAGAGGGAACGGCCTCAGGCTGGGCCAGGGCAGGCTCAGCTTGGACAGCAGCAGGAATTTCCCCATGGAAAGGCTGCTCAGGCCTTGGCAGGGGCTGCCCAGGGAGCTTTGGAGTGCCCAGCCCTGGAGGTGGCACCTGGAGGTGGCACTCAGTGCTCTGGGCTGGGGACAAGGTGGGCATGGGGCACAGCTGGGACTGCATGGGCTGGGAGGGCTTTTCCAGACTCTGGGATTCCAGGATTCAGTTACTTTCAACACCAAGAGCTATTTTATCTTAATTCCTTTGATTCCTGAACCCGTAGCCTGGGGTGAATCTCTATAAAACAGAAGTGAAATAAAATATCCCTGGGCCACCCTACCCTGAGCTTTGTGTTTGAGGTTTTGTTTGGTGCACCTGATGTTGTGGTTTTGTTTTTTTTTCCCTTGTTTTTGTCGTTGGTGTTGCCATCAAACCCTTTGACACTGAAGGAGGTGCTTAGTTTTTAAACATATTTGAGTTAAACGGGATGGACTTAAAAAATTAGGCAGTGGTAACAAATTAATTTGAGTTTCATAATCTCAGCATAAACTGTGTTGTCTTCACCATGGATGACAATGGAACTGCATAAATTACATTTCTAAGGTAAAGAATGGGAGAATTATCTTGAATTTGAATAAATATCTGTCTCCAGCAGGGAAGGAAAGTCAAAGTTTTATAAATAACACAAAACTTAAAAAAAAAAAAAGGCGGTGGAGGTGCTTGGAACTTGGAGACCATAAACATGGTAGGTGCACACAGACCTTTAATAGCTGAAAAATCAGTTTAGGTGTCTGGTCACTGTTTTTAAGCACTGAAATACATAATTTAGCTTCAGGTAATAAAGTTACAGAGCTGCCAAGAGTTCATCACTCTTTAAAGCTGGAAATAAGGGACTTTTATAGGAACACACATGGACTGGCTACATTTTTAATTTGTTTTCTTGGCCAAATGTCAGGAAGGTGCAGAGAGAGAAGTGGAACGAGGCCCTGAGGCTGTATCCCAGATTTTGGAGGTGTGAAAGGTGCCCTCAGCATTTGGATGATTTAAGAACCACAAAGTTAAATTAAAAATGAGGAAGATATTGCATTGTCCCATGGTGTACCCAGTTTTCCAGAGCATTTGGTGATTCTGGTGACCAAGGAAATGCAGTTTTGTCACTCAGGTGTGGGAGGTGAGGTGGTCACGCTGAAATGTCACTGTCTGGGCCACCTGAGAAAGATTCCAAGGTAATTTTAAAAGGCTGCACTCGGTTAGGGGGTGAATTTTAAGAAAATCCTCGTGGTTTGGTGTAGAATGTGCACAGAAAATTCGAATTTGTGCAGCAAAGGTGAGGAATTTGGTGATGATGAAGGGATCCTCACATGCAATGTTTGTAAATACTCTGAATTTGTGGCTTGGTTCTGTTCTATCCTGTGAACGTTCTGCTTTTCCCAGCAGATGTAACACTCCTAAAATACCTTTTTTCTAGAGTTAAATGGGGTTTTTTTTCCTTCAGTGGGCCCCTTAATAATCCTGGATTGCCCTATTTGAGGAGGGTTGATCCAATCAAAGGTGAGACAAGACAGCTACTGACAACTATTTCTACTCTGCCCTTCCCAAATCATGATTTCTACTGGAAGTGCTGCTTGAATATTCCTCTTCTTCCTCCTTTTCAATTTTTTAAAGTGTTGTTTATTGAGGTGTTGAGAACTCAGAAGTTTTAAATTAAAAAATCAGACCTTCCCATCAAGGTAATAGTTCTGCTAAATGCCAGTTTATTCTCAGAAGAAATAAAATTACTTCATGACCAGTTTTTTAATATCAGTCCAGAATGTTCCAGAGAACAGCTAAGTACTTACTCTCAAGTTTTCTAAAGCACAGTTCAGGAATTCCTTTAAATTCTGTATTTTTTCTTTTTATTGAAGTAATTACCTCAAATAAAAGCCCTTTTTCTGATCTTCAAGTTGGCAAATGACCTAAGAAAAATTTGAATTTTCTGAGCTGTCTTGTATATTGGATGTGCAGCTTTTGGTAGCTTTGAATGTTGATGGTGTGCTTGAGGAATTGTAATTCTTTCTTCACCCAACACACAGATGAGTTTTATTTTTAAAACTGTGTTCCTGTCTACTCATTTATTTAAGAAAAGGCGTCAGTAGCTAATTTCCAATTAGATTTTTGTATTTTTCTATCCTCCTCATGTGATATTCCATTTTTAAGAGCTGTTTTATGTCAGTAGAGGACACTCAGGGTTTTTTTTTTTTTATGGAATTTGTGCTGTCAAATCCAAGCACTTCCCCTGGCTCCTGTTATCCCAGGGGATCTGCCACACTTCCCTGCTGAATTTCACAGTTCTGGCACAGTCACAGGAGGGCTAAATAATGAAATAATTCCATTTATGCCCCTTGCTAAGGAGCTTACCCTGTTTCCATTTCCACTTCACTGTGGGCACCTTTCATTTGGGCAGTGGCAAAGAGGAGCACCAAGAATTCCTACAAAGAATTTAATTTCTCTGAAAGTCAGTGGGTTTTAGGGCTAGGAGAGATTTTTTTGATGGACACAGTTTCCCTTAGAATGGGTTCCTTCAATTCCTTAGAAATATTTCTGAGATTTTGAGGTGGTGGAGTCTCCATCTCTGGGAGTGTTCTGGAGGTGTTTGGATGTGGCATTTTGGGGACATTTTAGGTGTTTAAAAATCAGCTTTTAGACCTATTTCCATATTTTAGACTTTTTTTTTCCTATTTCCATGATGGTTCTGCTGGGAAAGTCACTTCCACCCTTAATGACTCTGTGATAATTACCTTAATCTGTTAATTTTTGCAAATTAATGAATGTAGCAGCAAGCTTTCCATAATTAACAACAGCTTATATTCATAGAGAAACTGAAAGCAGGCTGTTCTGTCATGGGAACAGTTTTTCTCTGGAAAAACTTTGCTGGAAAACTGAATTATTAAGGAAATGCACTCAAGGTTGGAGTTGAGCCTGGGTCCTCACACAACTCCCAAAACTGGTTGGGAAATTCTCTGCAATAATTTATTTAAAAAAAAAAAAAAAAATTCTATTTGATCTTGAAGATAAATCCCACCAAGGTGAGTTGTGTAACCCAGGAAAAAGCAGAGCTGCAGGTGAGCTGAATCCTGGGAATTCCAGCTCCCAAAATTCCCAAAAATCTTCTTTTCCTTCAGCTTTGTGTGGTTTCAGTGCAGAAAAGGCTTTTGTGAGCTCAGCTGAAAATAAAGCTGTTAAACGAGCCTTGCTTTTAGACTTTTTAAATTGCCCTGCAGGCCAACTGAAATAATCATGAGGTGGATTTTGGGTTTTTGAAATATTAAAGAATTACTTCTGCTTGGCAGGAAGTTCAGCAGATTTCTCAGGAGTATTTGCAAAACTTTCTTTCCAAATAATCTCGATTTTTCTGGTAATCTCTTCCTGCCTCTCAGCCACATGCCTCGTAATCCTTTTACCTCACCTTTTTTTTAAGCCTGTTAGATCACATGAAAAAAAAATAAATTTAAAAGTAGATTTCCAAAAAGGTGAGTGTTTTATAGATTTTTGTGACCAAAGCTCTGGTTTTGGTAAAATATTCCCTAATGGGAATGTAAAATGTAATTATTGGCACCTGCATAAATTTTCAAGATTTTCATTGTTTCTCTGCCAAAAAAAAAAAATCTCTTTTTGTGACAGTGTTTATAGTTTTTAATGCTTTTTCTTTCCAAATAAAGCTCAGGGTTAAAGACTGTGGTTCAAAATCACAGCTCAATAATCTGGATTTATTTTGAACACTAAAACCATTACAAAACAATTAGAAACCTTCCATTATGAAAAGGTTTTGAATGGAACTTCTGGAAGTATTTAGTTAAGTGGAGGTATTTTGTACAGCTTCAGGTTTATTTCACACTTGGACCTTCTGTAGGTCTCCAAAATAATTATTTCTGTGTCAAAAAAGCACTCATTTAAATCCTTAGAGTGGGCTGATCAGTCAGTGCTTCAAGCAAATAATGCAAATACTTTTATAGGTAGAAATAAAACAAATATATAATATTTATATATTTATTTAAATATTGAAATAACTCCTGCTGCACAAGGTGGTTGTTGGGTGCCTTAAAAATAACTAAACCTAGAAAAGCAGTGTTGTGGAATTGTCATGAATGTTGGAGATATTAACAAAAATTACATTCCATTAGCCCAAAATCTGGAAAAAAGATCCCACACAAGGTCTGAGCAGGCCAGGATTAAAAATTTAATCTTCCTGGAGAATGGAAATTTAAGAAAACTTTGGTGAAATCCCTGGGAACACCAAATCTACATCACAGTGCTGTGGAGAGCTTTTCCTTTTTTCCTTTTTGTAGGAGCAAATGGAGCTTTGTTCCCAGGATTATTGTCCCATCATTAATTAAGAATATGAAAATAAGTGCAGTGTTTTAGAGGTGAGACTGGTTTGAAACTCACCCCAAACACCCCTCAATAATATCAGCATTAAATAATTATTAATATCAGCAGTGACTGAACTGTCCCATACAGAATAGGTTTAAATGATAAAATTTTTTTAGCACCAAAAGTTTAATTCTGTGACAGTTTATTGCTGAAGTAGTTACTCAGTAGTTTATTCAGGTTTTAATAAGCAGTGTTTATAAATTAATAAATAATTGTGGTTATTAATAAATAATGTTACTTGGTGTCATAAGTGCAGGTCAGGAGAACTGTAAATGAGAGAAATAATTTAAAAACAATGATGCAATATATTTACATTAACCAGCAGTATATGTAAATATAATGTATTATATTTAATGTATTACATAATGTAAATATATTTGCATTAACCAGAATTTCCAGTGAAGTCTGGGGCTTGTTCTTGTGTGTGAAAACAAAATCCTGGGATGGTTTGGCTTGGAAGGGACCCCAAGGATCGTCCAGCTCCAGCCCTGCCCTGGGCAGGGACAGCTCACCTGGGTGGGTTTGGTTTAATTTTGGGTTTATTAATGATATTTAAACACTTTCCTCATTTGGGGTTGTTTTCATTGAGGCTTTTATCCCTTGTTCTGACCAGGTTCTTTTTTCCCCTCACAAAATATGGAAATATGCTGGGAATGTTTGAAATATGGGCTGTCCTCAGTGAACCTGAGATCTAAAATACCATTTTTAAAATTGTTCTGTGGGTGTAATGCATAATTAAACTGTGGAAGTCATTGTCCCAGAATGTTTGGGAATCCTAATATTAAAAATGAGGTGGTTGGTGAGTGGTGTCTGCCAAGCACTGGGATTTAGGATGTGACAATATCCTAAATAGAGTTTGTGAAGTTCTGCCAGCTTTAGATGGGAGAAGAATCATCCCTAAGTACCTGCTTTAGACCTTTTGTCTGTTCCTCTCAGCATTTTTTACTGCCAGAGATAACCAGAATTAATTTCATTAATGATGGCAGTCATTGATTACTGGCCCCACTCACAAAAGCAGAGCTGTCAATAATCAGTGAATTTCATTTATTAAAATATAACTTCCCCGGGCAGGTTTTCAGAGGGTCACAAGTGAAGAGCTGGATTTAATTTTGCTTTTTGAGGTTTTTTTTGCAGTTATTGTGGTGCTGGCAAACAACTCTTGGTTATTGAGCTGAGAGTCCAGACCTCAGGAGTTGGATTTCAGTTCCTTTTTGTTGCTGAAATGCAAGAGGCAGCAGGAAAACTGAACCAGCACCTCGATTTTCAGTGGTGTAGGAGTGGCAGCTGTGTGAATTCAGGGCTGTTTGATAAATTGATTTATTCATAATGTCTCTATCCTAAAAAACCCATAAATGTAAATTTTTGACTTTTAGATGCAGCCAAGTAAACCAAAATCACTTTATTTTCTTGCATGGACTGAAAACCCTTCTGGAAACTTCCCTGAAGGTTTAGTGCTGATCTCAGAACAAATGGCTGTTTGTATGGAGGCCTATTAGAATTCAGGCTGTTTTCCAAGGAGGAAAGGCAGGAGAATTGTTCTTTTTTTTCCTGGAGGTGCTGTTTCCTTTCTCTGAAGGTAGGAAGCTGAGCTGGTGAAGTTCCAGTAGAGCCAAGCTGTGTTCTTACAATTAATGTTTTTTTTTTTTCTATTTGTATTTTTTTAGCCATTCATAATCCATGTAGTTAAACAAAACATTTCTGTGGCTTTGTAGTTAAAATATCTTCTTCCTTTCTGATAATCCAACAAGGGAGATAATACTGAATGCATTAAGAGCAAGTCCCATCTCTTGATTATTTTAGTATGGAATTGTTGATAATTACTGAAAGCTGCAGTGGAAATATGTCCATTACTATGGGAAGAGAAGAGGAAATGAGAACCCAAATGTCCATTACTATGGGAAGAGAAGAGGAAATGAGAACCCAAATGTCCATTACTATGGGAAGAGAAGAGGAAATGAGAACCCAAATGTCCATTACTATGGGAAGAGAAGAGGAAATGAGAACCCAAATGTCCATTACTATGGGAAGAGAAGAGGAAATGAGAACCCAAATGTCCATTACTATGGGAAGAGAAGAGGAAATGAGAACCCAAATGTCCATTACTATGGGAAGAGAAGAGGAAATGAGAACCCAAATGTCCATTACTATGGGAAGAGAAGGGGAAATGAGAAGCCAAATGTCCATTACTATGGGAAGAGAAGGGAGAATGAGAAGCCAAATGTCCATTGCTGAGGGAAGAGAAGGGGAAATGGGAACCCAAATGTCCATTGCTGAGGGAAGAGAAGGGAGAATGAGAAGCCAAATGTCCATTGCTTGCAGGTTGGGATGTTAAATAGCAAGGGGAATTTTCTTGTGGTGAACAGAAGTTGTGGAAGGGGAATCAGTGGGAATTCCTGCGGGTGTTTGCCCAGCTCCTGGGTGTGTGGCCATTCCTCTGCAGGATTCATTGGCCCTTGGGCCAGATGCCATCCAGCTGGGAGCCAGCATTGCCTGGCTCATGGAAACTCTGATTAAAGGCTTGAATTTTCCTGAGGCTGCAGGGTGAAGCAGCTGCTGGGGCAGGCAGTGGAAAGTATGAACAGCTCCTGCCTGGGGTTGTGTAAGGCAGAGAAAATCAGCTCAGAGCAGGTGAAATCAGCAGGGCCTCTCCTCTCTGAACCCCTGCTCACAGCCCTGGAGCCCCACTAAAAACAGCCCACCCCAAAAATCTTCCCATAGCAGTGGGATATTCTCCCCTTGGGAAAGGCTCAGAATCTCTATCAGGTATAGAACAGCTTTAAACACATTTTTGGAAGTTTTTTTTTCTGGTATCTGTCCCAACATTAAAGCTCCTCACCTTGCCCAGTGCAGCTGAAGTGCAGGAATTCTTCACAGGAGCTGCTTTCTGGAGAGATTGTTCCTTAATGAGCATCTGTGCCTTCCTTCCTGAGCTGCCAAAGTGGAATTCTGCTCTTACCCACTGCTCTGCAGCAATATTTTCATCTTTCCTGCTGGAAAAAAGGCAAATCCAGACATTTCTATAGCAGGAGTTAGGAGATGCAGAACTGTGTTGGCTTTCAGCAAATGGGAGTTCCTAACCCAAAAACACTGCCTGGAATATTCAGGACTTTAAATTTTTTTCAACAACTATTTTCTAATGCTGATTTTTTTTGCTCCTTTAATCAAAGCAGGTGAGTTCTTGCCATGTGCATAAATATATAAAATGCATCCTCACAGCTGTGTTGTTATGTACTTTAAAATTTAGCTTTAAATGCCTGTGTGCTGCTGATGTATCACTAATTAATGTCTAAATTAATTACAATGTATTAGGCATTAACCTCAACAGAAATACAGGTGATTTGGGATAAATTCCAGACTCTTCTGTGGCTCCTTTTATTATCTTTTATTATTTCATCAAGGTTGGACAGGGTTTGGAGCAACTTGGGATAGTGGAATGGGGTTGGAAGTAGATGATTTTCAGTCTTTTCCAATGAAACCATTCCATGATCTTTATTACTATTTTTAAAATCCTTTTGAAATTTCCAGGTACACATGATTTGTTCTTTAAAATGCAGAAACTTCTTGTAATTGCTTTGGATTTTTTCCTACCCTCCCAGAACATTCTTAGAAAATATTTTTGAAGTTTATCTTCCATTCTTCCATCTGTGACTGCAGTGGAAAATGTCATTCTTTAAAGATGACAGAAATACCAGCCTGCTTCTGACCAGCTCGTGTGGTTTTCCAAAGCCTCCTGTGTTAAAATTGAATTTTTTTATTTCCTTTTGTTTTTCCCTTAGTCACAGAGGATGTGTCAGAAGATGAACACGTAACTTCAGCTTGCCTGGAATGATATCTTTAATATTTGAGTTAAACAAATCCTGCTGTCATGTTAGAAGGAACTAGAAATTAAAACAACCACAACACCTGCTGTTTTCATCTTTATCTTTGCTCTTCCTCCAGTCATAGTTTTTGGCATAATACAGCTGCATTTTTCCTGATAATAAATTGTTCATTACAGAAGTATTTTTCATCCTATTCCATTAGGATTATGGTCATATCTTCATTCAGTGGGACAGTTCTTGTACCTGTCACAGCTGGAAAAACACCATAAAAGTGTAGAAAAATACTTTAGGACAACTGCCTTACCTCTTAGAATTTTATTTTTTTTTTCCTTACTTTTCAGTTAAACAGGAAAAGTTAAAAAAATCCTAAATCTCTGACCCCACAGATGATACAGTCCTGAGGGTGTGTGGGAAGCACAGATAGCTGCAGAATGTTTGATTATCAGAGTGAATTAACCAGTATAAAATAATGAGCAGCTGAGTAATTCTTGGGCACTGCTGGGAGTCCCTTCCATGCTTCACAGGGGTGATCTGGAAATGTGGAGAACGAGGTTTTTATTTTATTTCATGGAATCAGAATGGGTTGGGATGGAAGGGAGATCAAAGATGGTCTAAAACCCACCCCTGCCATGGCAGGGACACCTCCCACTGTCCCAGGCTGCTCCAACCCCAATGTCCAACCTGGAACTGAACATTCCAGGGATCCAGGGGCAGCCACAGCTGCTCTGGGAATTCCATCCCAGCCCCTCCCAGGGAACAATTCCTGCCCAAAATCCCATCCAGCCCTGCCCTCCTCCAGCCTCAGGCCATTCCCTGTGTCCTGTCCCTCCATGCCCCTGTGGAATATTGGACTTTGGTTAAATTAAGGTGATTTTAATGACTGTCTGGTAGATTCCTGTGGAGTCATCAGTGCAGGGAGGAAATGAAGAGTGAATCCATGGGGGTGAGGAGGAGTCTGCTGTGCCACAGCTGGCACTGCCTTGGTGCTATTTAGGGACCACTTTGTGCTGGGAAGCAAATGCTGACAGTGGGGGCTGTTTTTGAAAGGTGTTTCATTCTCACTGTTCATCAGCTCTTGGAGTTATTTGTAGCAGATCCATCCTTTTCAGTGCCTTGGTGAGTAATGATGCTTTGAAAGGTAAAATCTAAAGAACTCCTGAAGAAAAATTTAAAAAATCCTTGAGTCTAGGAGGAGCAGATGGAGTGATGTGAATGAGTTGTTGATCACTCAGTGATTGTAAATTGGGAAGCAGAGTTACTTAAATCTTCCTTCTGTGTCACCCAGTCCTGGACTAAACCTGGTTTAAACTCCCCCAGTTCAGGTGCTGATGGTTGAATCACCATTGCTAGGAGAGCAGTTCCTCCATCATTTTATCCTTAAAAACTGCCCAAGGATAAACTCTCAGCCCAAGGGAAGGGATCCTGGGAAAGCTGAGTGACAGGAGAACAAAATCCAGCTGCAGCTTGACAGACCAGGAGGATTTGGGGAAAACAGCTGCATCAATAAATCCAGACACAATCAATCACCACGAGCAAAGAAGTGCTGAAAGATTTTAATGTGTCAATCTAACCAGGTCAGCCTGAGGGTGAATAATCTTTATTTTTTAAAACAGATTGGATGTAGGACACCAGATTCACTAATGAGCAGAGAGCTCTGACTATATTTATTTGATGTATTTGCAAATCATTGTTTAATCTCTCTTTCACCCAGTTATTTGAGTCTCCCTTTGTTGCTGCCTGTTCTGATGAGGAGTTTGCCTTGCAAATGCTCTGATTTGAAGACTTTAATTTGGTATTTCAATCTGCACAGCCCTTGCTGTTACATTGAGGTTGCAGAAAGTGGAAGTGCTGTTTTAAGCTTTTTTGTGCTCTGCTGGGCCGGTTGGAAATGTCAGCTGTGATTTTCTGAGTTGGCTTTAGAGACAATCAAGGTAGAGAGGCTGTTGGATCAGGTGATTGGAGAAGTGACCAGTTTGTGGTGGTTAAAAATATAAAATACAGTGTTTGTGAAATTCTGCCTTCTAAGAGGGGCTCTTCATCATGGCCAGGCTGTTTTTATGGAGATCACTTGAGCACATTGATGTGCTTTCCTCCTAATCCAGCTCATGCAATAAAACACTGCAAGCTTTTAGAGGAGTAGCTCAATCACAACCCAATTCATCTGGAAAAAATGATAAGGCTCAGCTGGGCACAGTCCTTCTATCAGTGTTTGCTGAAAGGCTGAGCACACAACTGAAGTATTTTCTTTGGCTGGGATGTTGTTGCAGGAGCTTAATGAGGTTCCTCAGAAATCCTTTGGAGAGTGGCACCAACTGCAAACACAGCAGGAATAGCTCAGGCAGTGCCCTCGTGGGAGCTTTGGGCCTTTCTGCCTTCCCTGGGGAAAAGGAGCAGGGGGATTTTCCAAAACAGGGGTTGGGGGCTGGAAATTTTCAGAAATTCTGAAAGCACTCTGGATCCCAGCACAGGGAGGAGCTGGAGCTGCTGCAGAGAGCCCAGAGGAGGCAGCAGGATGAGCAGAGGGATGGAGCAGCTCTGCTGNATTCTAAGAGCAAAACAGCTTTCCACAGTTGTAAAATGTTCCAAGTGCAGGTTCAATAACAAATCTGAGGATGCTAACACACTTGGATGGAATTCTTAAGGTTTCACAGAGTCCCAAAGTGGTTTGGGTTGGGAAGGACCTCAGAGCCCACCCAGAGCCACCCCTGCCATGGCAGGGACACCTCCCACTGTCCCAGTGTCCAACCTGGAATTGAACATTCCAGGGATCCAGGGGCAGCCACAGCTGCTCTGGG
>VWZS01004791.1:51289-68146 GCA_013397075.1 Rhabdornis inornatus
TGTCCTGACAGGCAGCAAATTGGCCAAATATTTCTTTCCTGCTTGATAAAGAATTAATTATTCCATGTTTTCAGTGTAATTATCAGCCAAGTTCTCCAGTCTCTGCTTTACCCCTGCAAATTCCTGGAAGTGTGGGAATTTCCATGGTTTTCCCATTCCTTCCCATGGTTTTAACATGATTTGTGTTTATTATTCTGGTGTTACAGGGCTCAAAGAAACCAAAAATGCCGCAAAGAATTTGGGGGAGGGGGAGGGATTGCAGTTTTCAGTGTTCTTGGTGTGAATCCTGGGGGAATTTTTGTGAGTGGGCTGTGGATCCAAATATCTGGGGCAGCTCCTGGGCTTTGGAAAGGAACTGCTTCTATCCTGTCAGAGATCTGAAGCTGAATATTGAATTCCTGACAAATCCCATTTTCTGCAGCTCCCACTTCTTGCCAAGAGCTGCCTCTGCCAAAGGTGATGCTTCTGAGATTTTTAGGGAGCTGCAGAGGAAGTTGGGTTGTGTTTGGGTTTTTCTTAACAGCTTTTTTTGGTTTGTTCTGTGTTGGATTTGGTGATAGTGGTTTCTTTTCCTGTGGGAGCAGCTCATGCATGGATATATTCTGGATTAAACCAGCCAGGGCAGAGAGAATAAGCTGAATTTTTGTTTTTAATAAATGAAAGCTGGTGCCTTTATTTTGTGTTCAGCTGTTCTGAACTGCCCTGCTCAGTTCCTGGGCTGCTTTGGGAAGAGGGCAAAATAAAGGAATGGTGCTTAAACACCTTTAATTTCCTGGGAAAGTGGATGGTGCAATCCACCTGAAGACATCTAAAAAGTGAATTCTGGATCCCACAGAGCTGAGCACTCTCCTCCCCTCCCCTCCCCTCCCGTGCAGAACCAAGCTCGACCCTCTCACTGCACCTCTCCATCCACTGGAATTTTTATTTCTCCACAGTTTGTGTCCACTTTCCAGTGCCTCCGGGAGCCATTTGGAATTCTTCCTGTCACTTTTGGCCTTTGATTCTTAAAACCTGAAGCCTGCATCCTCTGCCAGATACACTTTTCATTCCTCCCTTGTCCTTTAACCCTTTTTCCTGGTGGAAATTTTCTAAGAGGCTCCAGACATTCCAACCTTTGGCTGCTCTCTGATGATTTGGGGAAATGTCTCTGAGATGCCTTGGAGAAAGCTCTTTAAGGGACATTTTCCATCTCTGAAGGAGCTCTTTAAGGGACATTTTCCTTCTCTGAAGGAGCTCTTTAAGGGACATTTTCCTTCTCTGAAGGAGCTCTTGAAGGGACATTTTCCATCTCTGAAGGAGCTCTTTCAAAAGCAAACTCAATGCCTTCTTTTCTAGATCGTTCCTGAAAGGAGTGAGTCCTGTCCTGATGAGATTATCCCTGTCTGAATGTGGGGTCCCAGTAGAGAATGCTGCTCAGAAATTCCCAAACTTTTATCCTGCTCTTTGTTTGCTGCTGCTCAGAAATTCCCAAACTTTTATCCTGCTCGTTGTTTGCTGCTCCTCAGAAATTCCCAAACTTTTATCCTGCTCGTTGTTTGCTGCTCCTCAGAAATTCCCAAACTTTTATCCTGCTCGTTGTTTGCTGCTCCTCAGAAATTCCCAAACTTTTATCCTGCTCGTTGTTTTCCCCTTTCATTGAGAACAAACCCAGTGTGATCTTTCTGCCACCCTCCCCAGGCATTTAGCATCCATCGATATTCCACATTTTCCAGAGGGACTCCAGCTAATCTGGGCTGAGTGGCTTGGAGCTCCCAAGTGCAGGGTGGGGATGAGCCCAAAGAAATTCCAGTGCTGGTCAGGCTTTCAGGTGGATTAGGGATAAATGAGCATCATAATTCCTCATCTCACATTCCTTTGTTCTAAAATACCAATTTTGGAACAAAGCAGAGAGATTTCTGGGTTTTCCTCGGAGGGTTTTGTTCTTTCCTCAGCAGGTTTGGTTGAAAATCCTGGATGGCACTGGTGTTGGAATGTTTTTCCAAATGGAATAATTTTTTTTTAGATGAATAGAAAAATAATTGCCATGAAATACTGTCTGAAAATGTTTATTTCCTTTTCAGTACCCAAATGAGGGAAAATCATCATTAATTTATTCTTGGTAATTTGAGTATATTTCCAGCAGGAGTGGAAACGTGTTGGAAAAAGTCTTTACATTTTGGAATATATTTGCCACATTCAAAAGTTTTCTAAATGAAGCTGGTGATTACTCAGCTGCTCTGTAGTGGAATTTCCAAATGCCCACTCTTGTGTTCCCACTCAGTGAACAGGAATTCAGTGTTTAATGCTTGGAAATGGAAGTGTAAATCATAGATTTTTCCAAGGATGGAAGAAGCACACTTGGAGGTATTTATTTTTCAGATGGTTGGCTGGAAAACTGTGCCCCATGGAATTTGTAAATGGCCCTTGTGTGACAGAGCACAACTCTGGGTACTTTATTTGAATATATTTAGATCTCCTAATGCAAAAATGACACCAGCTCGTACATTTGAAGCTATTCAAATGGATCCTGTAAGTCTTCAGGAAAAACAGCTCCTTCTTGGCACTGCAGTTGGAATTTGCATCTGCCAGGGGTGCCCAGGCTGGGATTGTTGGGTCTGTA
The DNA here is from genome assembly GCA_013397075.1 of Rhabdornis inornatus. Taxonomy (NCBI): domain Eukaryota; kingdom Metazoa; phylum Chordata; class Aves; order Passeriformes; family Rhabdornithidae; genus Rhabdornis; species Rhabdornis inornatus. The sequence goes on from VWZS01004791.1 coordinate 53,889, forward strand.
CAAGGCTTGGATGGATGATCCTGTGGGTCCCTTCCACTCAGGATATTCCAATATTCATTATTCTCCTTTTGGAATAATAGCAATAGATGCAGGAAACCTTCTGGAAGATTTTCTTTCTTCTGTCCCAGGAACAGCTGTTGAATTAAGATGCAGAAAATTAAGAAGTGAAATGGGAGCAAGCCTGGGTTGACAATTCACAGCCCTGGAATAGGTGAGAATTTAAAGTGAAGGAGGAAGAAATAAGTTTGGAACTTTCAAGAAGTTTTTACAACAGTTTGTGGTGACAGGACAAGAGGTGATGGCTTCAGACTGATGGGGAAAGGTTTAGATTGGAATGAGGAAAAAATCTTTCCCTGTGAGGGTGGGGAAGTTGCCCAGAGCAGCTGTGGCTGCCCCTGGATCCCTGGCAGTGCCCAAGGCCAGGTTGGACACTGGGACAGTGGGAGGTGTCCCTGCCATGGCAGGGGTGGCACTGGGTGGGATTTGCCATCCCTCCCACCCCAAACCAGTCTGGGATGAAATGGGAAACAAAATTGTCTCCCAGGTTTTGGAGATGCCCTGAGGAAAAGCTGCTTGTTCCAAAGCATCGTGCACAGCTTTGTTTGCTGCACAGTCATCAGCTTTGTTCCTTCAGCAAATGGCAGCAGGGAGCAGTGGTAGCTCTGGGATGGACGTGATTCCAGCTGGGAATGAGCAGCCCATGGAGTGACACCTGTGGATTATCCTGCCTGTAAGGCTGCTCCAAATTCCCAAAAGCATCTGGAACATCTGAGGAGCAACCTCTGGGAGCAGGGACCACCAAGACACCTCTCTGGATGAAGGTGGCATTTGGCTGTTATGGGGGAGTGAATACAGGGGTTACTGCAGTAGCTGCACAGGCTGCCTGTTTTATTTCCATGGGCCTTGAGGAATGGAAATTCTCCATCTCTGCTGGACAAACTCCAGCCTGCAGAATTTGAAGGCTTTCAGCAGGAAAGTGCAGGTGAAGCTAGGAAGGGAAAGCTCCCCTGGCCCAGCCTGAGGCCGTTCCCTCTCCTCCTGTCCCTGTTCCCTGGAGCAGAGCCCGGCCCCCCCTCCCTGCCCCTCCTGGCAGGGACTTGTGCAGAGCCACAAGGTCCCCCCTGAGCCTCCTTTTCTCCAGCCTGAGCCCCTTCCCAGCTCCCTCAGCCCCTCCTGGGGCTCCAGCCCCTTCCCCAGCTCCGTTCCCTGCCCTGGACACGCTCCAGCCCCTTTGACTTTCAGAACAGATTTGGAAACAAAGCCTTGGTTGCTCAAAGAAAAAGTAGTTGGGCTTCTTTAATTGCTTTGCCTGAACCTTTAATATGCACTGATTGACTCTTGATTGAGATGTTGAATAGGGAATACAGACAGGCTGACACAGATTCATTCCTTTTGCTTTTTTTCCTCTGTACTGACCTTTCATTTTCCCCTCCTTCATTACCTGGAATGTACAAAATGAGATAAAAATATATTGACTTCTTTGGTCTTCTCAGAAAAGTTTCAGTGAAGATGGAATCATATTAAACTAAAATTTCCACCTGCCTTTTGGTGCTGCTGTGATGATCAGTGTGTGTGTCATCAAGCCAGGGAGCCAAAGAAACATTTTTTTCCTGAAGGAATATTTAAAAGACTGGGATGCTGACATCAGGCTCTTACTCTAACATTATAAATTGGATATATATTTTGAAGATATAATGTGTAATACATACTGGAATCATGGAATGGTTTGTGTTGGAAGGGGCATTAAAGATCAGTCAGTTCCATGGCAGGGACACCTCCCACTGTCCCACTGCCAGGGATCCAGGGGCAGCCACAGCTGCTCTGGGCACCCTGTGCCAGGGCCTGCCCACCCTGCCAGGGAACAATTCCTGATTCCCAAGATCCCATCCAGCCCTGCCCTCTGGCAGTGGGAGCCACTCCCTGTGTCCTGTCCCTCCATACCCTTGGAAAAAGTCTCCCTGCATCTTTCTTGTAGCTCCTTCAGATCCTGGAAGCTGAATCTGGATCCCAGCCTTACCCAAGCAGCTCAGAATTTATCTTCTAAAAGCTCCTGTCCTATAAGATCCCTTGTGTCTGCCTCACTCCCCTTACACATGAGAGCAAAACTGATCTCAGCTTGTTGGCACTGGGGTTGTTTTAGATAATGAACCATGTTTGGCTTCAGTGTTCTCTGTCCCTTTTATGTCGTTGCTGCTGCTGGAAGGCAGGAATTGGGAAAGGATTTGCTTCCTTTGGGAACGTCTGGATCAGGGGGAGCTCTGACCATCCTGGCTTTGATGGGATGGGGTTTGAGTAAAGCCCTGTCAGCTGTGGGGATGGATTGTGGCACTGCTGCATCCTTTGTGGGGAACTTTCCCTTCTTCCCATGGAGGAGAATTAGGGAACATTTTTAGGGGGACCTTGTGGCTCTGCACAAGTCCCTGCCAGGAGGGGCAGGGAGGGGGGGTCGGGCTCTGCTCCAGGGAACAGGGACAGGAGGAGAGGGAACGGCCTCAGGCTGGGCCAGGGCAGGCTCAGCTTGGACAGCAGCAGGAATTTCCCCATGGAAAGGCTGCTCAGGCCTTGGCAGGGGCTGCCCAGGGAGCTTTGGAGTGCCCAGCCCTGGAGGTGGCACCTGGAGGTGGCACTCAGTGCTCTGGGCTGGGGACAAGGTGGGCATGGGGCACAGCTGGGACTGCCTGGGCTGGGAGGGCTTTTCCAAACTCTGGGATTTGGGGATTTTGGGATTCCCTGAGCTTTGTCCCTGTCCCTTTCTCCCCCATCCTCTGCTGAGCTGTCCCAGCCTGGCTGTGTTTGTGTTGGAGCTTCCATTCCCCATCCCTTCGTGTTTGGGCTGCTCAGGGTTGTTCCCCTTGTCGCTCTGTCTCCATTTCAGTAGATCTGGGTTAAATTCCTGTGCAATGTGGTCCCTGCTCTGTCCCCAAAGGTGGCACTGAGCCCTCCCTGTCCCAGCCCAGCACTCCCTGGCTGCCCCTCAGCCCTGGAGATGTGCAGGGCTCCAGCTGTGCTCCCTGTCAGAGCATGCAGGACACACTGCAGGAATGCTGGAATCCCACTGGAAGCATGTGCCCTATTCCCTGCACCTCTCCCTCTGCTCAGTTCACTTATAAATAACTTTACAGCTGTTCCCTCTTCATAAAACAACCAGATCTTCATGTAGAAGCTGCCCCCTCACTCAAGAAACAATGATCCAAAGCCCCTTTTTTCTTCAGGAGTGATGGGTTTGAACGTGTCCCTTCTTTCTGTCTTGAATTATTTCATCTTGCAGCTCCACAGATCTGTTAATTACTTTCTAGATTGACTTTTTCCCCCTTTGAGCTATTAATTCAAATAAATAACCTTGGAAAGGTCAGGGTGAAGCTGATTTTTCCTGGTTGCAGTGGTAGAGAGCTCTCACTTCCTTTATTTCATTGTTACCCAGTGCTTGGGAGAAACCTCTTTTTTGTCTTGGAGGCTGCAAGAGCATTTTTAACAAATCACTTCCTTCAATTCTGCTGTAAATAGTTTTTCTCCAGTATAAAAAATGCCCTATTAACCCATTTTGTTTTCAAAGCCCTTGTCCTTTTTTAGTTGCTAACAAATAGAGGTGATCTTTGGAGAATTTCCACCTCTTCCCCCTTTTTTAATCTCCACTCTGAGGGAAGGATTTATATAGGCAGCTATATTTAGAGAAGCCTTCAGCAAGCTGGAGAGGAGTTGTTTGAGGATTTCCTGCGCTTCCCTTTCCAGCTTAGCCTTTCCTGGGGTGGCCTGTGCAGGGTTTCTGTGGTGAGCTGGCCATTGGACTCCTGTCCCTGTCACCTTCTTTCCTCCTTTCTGCCAGAAATAGAAAGAAAAATCAACATTGCAACTGCAGCTTGCCATGGGAATGTTCTTGTTGACTTTTGTTGGGGTTTATTGTCATCTTTTGCTTTTTCTTTTGTTTTTAGGTGTTTATTTTCTCTCACCCCAAGATATCATGGATTAATTATAATATTATTGCTGGGCAGTCCTCCTAGGGAATTTCCATAGACTTCTAAAAAACATCTTCTTGAAGGCTGTTTTGATGATCTGAACCCAAATTCTCTCTCTGTGGTGAGGGAATTGTTTCTTGGATTGACTTTGCAAGAACTTTCTCCTTCCCTTTTCTAATCTCCCAACCCAATTACTGCAAAAGATGTTTCATAATGTGCTTTTTCTACTATAAATACATCACCTGTAGATAATTTTGGAATTAGAGTAAAGCAGTTAATGAGTTTAAACAGAAATAAAGACAGTAGAAATAGGCAGAGGTTTTTTTACAAACTCATTGGCATTTATCCCTCTGTAACTTTAGGTGTGGAAAAGTGTTTGAGTCTTGAGTTTGTATCTGAGTCCTGTGGCTTAAGGTGCAGAATCCTCATAGCTTTTCCACTGGTTTCCTATGGGTTTGCCTGACATCTTAGAAAATGGGCATTCATTCCTCTGCTTCTGTTTGGAGCAGGAAAAGATTTTCCTGGGATAGCTGGAAGTCTAAAACAGAGGTGACAATGCACCCCAGCCACGTGGTCTTCAATGTTTATTGTCAGCTGAGTTTATTTTCTGCAGTAAATATCTGTGCTACCATGCAGAGCGTGCTAATTGTGCTGAATTAATGCTCTGATAAATGTTTCTAACAATCTTTATTTCTGTAAAGATCTCAGAATTGCCCAGTGATGAAGTTTTAAAGCTATGGACTCCTCCTTTGAGGAGAGCACTGAGCATAACTGGATGGAGCCCAGCCAGGCCTTTGTGCCTCCTATTCCATGGATTCAGATCCTTCAAATTGCTTAAACCTGCACAGAGGTTGGGGTTTGTGTGCCTGGGCGCTGCGGGTGAGGTCCCTGCAGGGCTGTCAGACACTCAGAGTTGTGTTTGCTGTGGCACAGGCGGTGACAGGAGCTGCTGCTGCCCCGCCCAGCTCCATCCCCTTTTCCATGGAGTCACCCTGTGGGCATTCCTTGGCTCCAGCCGGGGCACGGTGTCATTTGGAAAACCAGTTTGTGGCCTTGTGGTGTTGTGCTCTGATTTCTTTACTGTAAATAAATCTGCACATGCTGCTTGTGCACTTCATCCTGTGATCCCACACACTCCTGTTCTCGTTAACAAATTGGTTTGTGCAGATGATTTCCCTGCTGGAGGAATGTTTTTATTTCACTTGTATCTTCCTGAGGAATGCAGAAAATATAAGGTGGAATGTGGAACACTCAGACACAGCTTTTTATAACCACAAAGCAGAAGAAGTTGTCACAGAATTACAGAATGATTTAACATAAAAGGGACCTTAAAGATGATTTAGTTTCACCCTCCTGCCATGGCAGGGACACCTCCCACTGTCCCAGTGTCCAGCCTGGCCTTGGGCACTGCCAGGGATCCAGGGGCAGCCACAGCTGCTCTGGGAGTGGTGTCTGGAAGGAAACCTGCACACGATTTCTTTTTGCAAGTCTGACAGGATTTATCATGAAGTAAAATTCCCTGGCAGACCAATCCTACTTCAGAACACTTTTGTCCCCAGAATGCTCCAGCAGCCTGAGCAGTGGGAGCCTGGCACTGGCCCAGCCTGGCATGGCAGCACACCCACTCATGCCTCTAATTTAGCCCTATACATTTTCCCCATGCCAAGCACACCCAGGCACAAACACAGGGAGGAGAAGGGAGGCAGAATTATCACCCAGTATTAATGTTAAAAAAATTTAGGAAGAAATTCTTTACTCAGAGGGCAGTGAGGCCCTGGCACAGGGTGCCCAGATTTGCTGTGGCTGCCCCTGGATCCCTGGCAGTGCCCAAGGCCAGGTTGGACATTGGGACAGTGGGAGGTGTCCCTGCCATGCCAGGGTGGCACTGGGTGGGATTTAAGTTCCCTTCCAAGCCAGTCTGGGAATTTATGATTTTATTTTTTTTTTTTTTTGGTGGAGAGCAAAGGAGTGGTTGGGAATGTGGATTCAGTTTTGTCCTGTAAAATGGGAGTAAGGCTTATGCAGGGGTTTGGAGGCAAATGGCTTTAACTCACTGCCCTCACTTCTGGCTCTGGGTGAGCCAGGCTGCTCAGAATCCTGGAATAATTTGGGATGGGGCACAGTTTTCTCTGGGTACCCTGTGCCAGAGCCTCCCCACCCTCACAGGGAGGAATTTCCTCCCAATATCTGATCCAGGTGTGTTTCAGTGCCCACAGAGAGAGCTCCCTTACCCAAATATGCACGGATAGCTCTGGAACCTGTTTATGCCTTTCTGTCTGCTCCTCTCTGTCCTTTACCAACCCCCAGGAAAATGAAACCAGTGTGATTTTCATTGGAGATAACTTTGAGATGTTTATCCTGTCCTGAGGAAGGGCTGAGGCAGGATAATTAACATGGAGACAGGAATAGAAGCTGTGTGTTGATAGGAAAAAGGCAGCAGGTCTGGAGTGGGAGTACAGGGATTACACAAAGAGCACCTCCAAGGGCAGCTGTAAAACCTGCCAGGGAGGAGGGAGAATGGACTGGATTGTTCTGATTTATGGCTCTTGGGGGGTAATTTTATCAACTTAGAGAATTCCCAGCATATTTAACTTCACATTCATTTTCCTTTCCTGATTGTTCTCTTTGCTGTTGGCACTTTTGGTGAGTTGCCTTGCTTTGATTTCTGCTTCTGTGGTCTCACTTCCTTCTCTCCTGTGCCTTACCTCTTGCACTGCATGTGGAGATGGGATTGTAGGGCTAATTATGGCATTCAATCATTCTGTGTTCCCACTATTTCATATATTTATTGGACTCTCTGATTGCCCTTCCAGCCCCCAGAAATGTTCAAAAAATGGTCTCTGTCATATTTCTGTCCTTGGGCAGTGCTGAAGGATCTGTCAGGTGCTCTTGGGGGCACTTTTAAGTCTTGATTGAGCACCTTGTCTGCAGTTTTAGAACTCAGCTTGCAGAATGTGAGCCCTGGAATCTTCAGCTTTCAAGGGGAGGGTGAAAGCAGAGGAAGGAGAGCTGACCCTGCACTGCTCTGACCCCTTTGCTTTCATTCCCAAAGTGCAGCAGCACCATGGAACCATGGAATGGTCTGGGTGGGAAGGGAACTTAAATCTCACCCAGAGCCACCCTGCCATGGCAGGGACACCTCCCACTGTCCCAATGTCCAACCTGGCCTTGGGCACTGCCAGGGATCCAGGGGCAGCCACAGCTGCTCTGGGAATTCCATCCCAGCCCCTTCCAAGGAACAATTCCTTCCTAATATCCAATACAAGCCTTCCTTCTGGCAGTGTGAAGCCATTCCCTGTGTGCTGTCCCTCCATTCCCTGTGTGCTGTCCCTCCATTCCCTGTGTGCTGTCCCTGGATCCCTTGGGAATTGTCTCTCTCCATGTTTCCTGCAGCTCCTTCAGGCCCTGCAAGGCCACACTGAGCTCAGCCCAAAGCTTCTCCTGTCCAGGCTGAACAATCCCAGCTGTGCCAGCCTTTCCTCCCAGCAGAGCTGCTCCATCCCTCTGCTCATCCTGCTGCCTCCTCTGGGCTCTCTGCAGCAGCTCCAGCTCCTCCCTGTGCTGCTGATTTTGCCCTTGTTCTGTCTGCAGCTCAGCAGGGAGCCTCAAAGAGAGGACAGGACACAGCAAACTCTCAGAAGGGAGATAAGGGAGCAGAAAAGCTGCTCTCTGATAACATCAGAACATCAAATCCAGGACTCCTGAGGTGTTGCAATGTTCCTGTCCCAGCCAAGGTGTTTGGTACCAAACCTTCCAGGAGCTGAGCCCACAGTGGGAACATTGCAGCACTCAGGGTTCAGCAATGGGGCTTTTGTAACTTTGCCTCGTGGTTTTCCATCATCTCAGAGCTCTCCACACAGAGCCCTGCATTCACCAGCTCTTCCATACCTGCACCAGGGACAGTGGGAATTGGGGATTTTTCTTTTGACAGAGTGCTTGAGTCTGGTGTTAGTAACTCCAAGCGATTTATTTCAAATACTGAGAGACCTGGCCTGAGCTGGAGGAGGGCAGGGATGGATGGATGGGATGTTGGGAATTAGGAATTGTTCCCTGGCAGGGTGGGGAGGGGCTGGGATGGAATTCCCAGAGCAGCTGTGGCTGCCCCTGGATCCCTGGAATGTTCAGTTCCAGGTTGGACATTGTGGTTGGAGCAGCCTGGGACAGTGGGAGGTGTCCGTGCCGTGGCAGGGGTGGCTCTGGATGGGATTTAACATCACTTCCAGCCAAAACCTTTTTGTGATTCCATGATTTGCTACACGACCACGTCCAAAAATCACAGTGATAGTGACAAAGTGCAACATACCAGGAGTGACTTCTTCGGGGTTTTAAAAAGGCAGATTAAAAACGTTGTGTGCATCAGTAGGACTTAAATGTTTCTTTTAAATCTGAAGAAACATTCTTTTGTGAGGTTAAATGTCTTAGAACCACTTGGTTTGTTCATAGCCAGGCTCTAGTCCTGGATTAGATGACAAAGTTCTTTTGAAGGGTGGCTTCTGGAGTCATTTTCCCTGGCTCTCAGTGATGTGCAGGTGGCCTTGAGGAGGGCAGTCAGAGGGATTTTTATTTGCTGTTTTTCTCTTTTGTGAGCTCTGGGGACAGGAATGTGACCCGGGGCTGTGCCAGGAACCTGCCCTGCTTTCTTATCAGCAGCTGCAGTTCCCTGCCATGTGGGCAGCCTGTTTGTGCTCAGGTGATTCATGGCCATTCCTTCCAGGTGAGCATCCTGACCTCTGCTTTATGGAGTCACACCTGCTCTTTCCACATCCAAAATCTTGAGGATACCTGACAGCAAATTCCAGGTCAGGCCCAGGATTTAGGATGTGCTCAGCGTGGTTTCCTGGCCTCGGGAGTGTCAGGGCTGGTTGTGAATCCTGAATTTCTGTGTGTGCACATCTCTTATCCCATCCTCCCAGATGGAATTTGTCACAGAAGGGGTGGCCAGGCCTTGGGAAGAGCTGCCCATGGGGGTTTGGAGTCCCCATCCCTGGAGGTGTCCAAGGAATGTCTGGATGTGGCACTCAGTGCTCTGGGCAGGGGACAAGGGGGTGGTGATTCAGTCACAGGTTGGATTTGATAGTCTTGGAGTGCTTTTCCAACTTCAGTGATCCTGGGATTTCTAAGTGAGGACTTCTAAGAAAAGGTTCTAAGAAATTGTATTAAGAATTTTTTTCATGCTATGGTAACTTTTACACTGAGATAACTCAAGAACAGCAGAGAGTTGACTTTAAATGGGAGTCCAGCAAGTAGAACCCCTAAAAATGGAGAATAGTCTTTTATGTAGTTAAATATTCATGAAACCAGGTTTTAAACTTTACACTGTGCATTTTTTGCAGGTATTCCTTAAAACTTGGTGCTTCTGTCATAGCCCTATGTTAAAACAGAATGAACCAAAGGCACTTAAGATTTTGGATGCATTATAATTTTGGAGCTGAATGTGCATGAGAGAGTTACAAATAGTTTGTGAAAGCTTCAGTTTAAACTTCAATGATTATGTGAAATGGTGATGAATTTTTTTAGTGGTTCTTGATTAAAAAAAAAACCAAACACACGAAACTAAACAGAACTCCCACCTCCCAAAAAAATCCACAAGAAAAGACCACAAAACCCTCACAAAAACCTGTGTTGTGTGCTGCTTTTTGGGAATTGCTTTGAAACTGGGATCCAGGTGTCCCAGAAAATGTCAGGAATTCAGGTTCCACACCCGCTCCCTGCTGCTGTGTCTCAGGTTCTGCTAAAGCCCTGCCAGCAGATTGCTGAGCGAGCTCCTGGTAGGAAAAAGAAGCAAAAACCAACCCCTGACAAAACCCTGTCTGCTTTATGAGGCTGGGAAAGAGTTTTTAATAAGGCAAGAACGGTAATTAATGCACAGAGTTGCTTTGAAGAAGCTTCCAAATGAATCCTCCCTGTGAGGGGAGGAAAATCATTTTCCCAAATCAATCTCTACATTTCAACCCGTGGATGTTCCACGGAACAAAAAACGAGCTGCTGAGCTGAGGGGTTTGTTTTCCATCCCCAAAGAATCGGGAATTAGGCAGCTCTCCTGCTAATTAATCAGGAATTAAGCAGCTTTCCTGCTAATTAATCAGGAATTAGGCAGTTTTCCTTCTGCCTTCATCCCAGCCCATTCCCGGAGCGTTCTGCCGGGGCAGGAACATTTTCCATACATCACTCGAAGTGGGAGCTGCATGGAATTACTGCCAGTGGAAACTATGCTGCAGGAGGCTGGGCAGCAGCTGCCCTGCTCAGCTCAGCTGGATTTTCCATGCTCCTGGTAATTAGCAGAGGGAAGCTGACTAATTGCTGACGTCACCTCTTTCCAGTCCAGCTTACATTTTGTTCCCGACTCCCTCCAAGCACGCGGGACTGCTCAGGAATTCGCTGTCACACACACACACACACAGGATGCTCTGAGAGGTTTTTTTTTTTCACCAGGGGCTGGGCTGCCTTTGCCTTATAAACGCTGTGGGCAGCATCCAGGGCTCCTGAAAATCCTGGGAATTCTGCAGGAATCGCTGGGAAAATGCATTTCCGTAATTTCCATTACACTTTCAGCTCGCTCATCGCCTGCCTGGCAGATGGGGAGGTCTTCACCCAGCCAGACACAAGGGTAGGTTCAGTGGGGTTATTGATTTCCAGAAATAAGGGTAGGTTTGGTGGGGTTATTGCCAGAAACAAGGGCAGGTTCCATGGGATTATTGATTTCCAGAAACAAGGGTAGGTTCCTTGGGGTTATTGATTTCCAGAAATAAGGGTAGGTTCAGTGGGGTTATTGCCAGAAACAACAGTAGATTCAATGGGATTATTTCCAGAAACAGGGGTTGGTTTGGTGGGGTTATTTCCAAAAACAAGAGTAAGTTCAGTGGGGTTTTTTCCAAAAACAAGGGCAGGTTCCATGGGATTATTGATTTCCAGAAACAAGGGTAGGTTCCTTGGGGTTATTGATTTCCAGAAACAAAGGTAGATTCCATGGGGTTATTTCCAGAAACAAGGGTAGGTTCCTTGGGGTTATTGATTTCCAGAAACAAAGGTAGATTCCATGGGGTTATTTCCAGAAACAAGGGTAGGTTCCTTGGGGTTATTGATTTCCAGAAACAAAGGTAGATTCCATGGGGTTATTTCCAGAAACAAGGGTAGGTTCAGTGGGGTTATTTGTTTCCAGAAACAGGGGTTGGTTTGGTGGGGTTATTTCCAAAAACAAGAGTAAGTTCAGTGGGGTGTTTTCCAGAAACAGAGGTAGGTTCCATGGGGTTATTTATTTCTAGAAATAAAGGTAGGTTCAGTGGGGTTATTGATTTCCAGAAACAAAGGTAGATTCCATGGGGTTATTTCCAGAAACAAGGGTGAATTCCATGGGGTTATTTCCAGAAACAAGGGTAGGTTCCATGGGGTTATTGATTTCCAGAAACAATGGTAGATTCAATGGGTTTGTTTCTAAAAACAAGGGTCGGTTCAGTGGGGTTACTGCCAGAAACAAGGGTAGGTTTGGTGGGGTTATTTCCAAAAGCAAGGGTAAATTCCATGGGGTTATTTCCAGAAACAAGGGTAGGTTTGGTGGGATTATTTCCAAAAGCAAGGGTAAATTCCATGGGATTATTTCTAAAAACAAGCGTAGGTTCAGTGGGGTTATTTCCAAAAACAAGTGTAGGTTCCATNGGTTATTTCCAGAAACAAGGGTAGGTTTGGTGGGATTATTTCCAAAAGCAAGGGTAAATTCCATGGGGTTATTTCCAGAAACAAGGGTAGGTTTGGTGGGATTATTTCCAAAAGCAAGGGTAAATTCTATGGGATTATTTCTAAAAACAAGCGTAGGTTCAGTGGGGTTATTTCCAAAAACAAGTTTAGGTTCCATGGGATTATTTATTTCCAGAAACAAGGATAAATTCAGTGGGGTTATTTCCAGAAACAAAGCTAGATTCAATGGGGTTATTTATTCCAGAAACAAGGGTCGGTTCAGTGGGGTTATTTCTGGAAACTCCGCTTTGGAGCGTTTGGACTTGCAAGGAAATTCCAGTTTGCCATAAAAGTCTGGGAGCTTGGGATTCTGCAGCAGCCTGCTCTGCTGGGAGTGATTCCAACTCTGGGAATGACTCAATTTTAGCTCTTTGTGGTTGGGAAAATTAGCTCAAGTTTTCCCTCCATATTTCTTTGAATGCGTGGTGTATTCTGAATTTTCAGCAAATATTTAATTCTGATTTTGGTAGCAAGATCAGTAATTTGTAATCTGTTTGATACTTCTGGGAGTTTTTATTTTGGTTTTTTTTTTCTGGTAAAACTATAAGAAATCCTCTTGGGTCTGTATTTAGCTGACTGGCAATATAAAATTAATAATATATAGTGTAAATATACAATCTAAATATATATATACACTAAATATATAGTGTAAAAAACAATCTAAAATATTTATCAGTCCTGATAGCTAAGATACCTTAAGGACAAAAATAACTTTTTTTCTTTTCAGTGTCATAGTGCCAAAGTGACATTTCTGACCTCTGTGGGCGCATATTTAAATAAATAAGTATTTTTAAAAAAACAAAAACCAGATTTCTCTGGGTTTAAACACGAAATGGGAACTTGTAAATGCAATTTTGGGGAGTATTTTCCATGGTTCCATCTCACCTTTGAGGCTCCCAAACACCAGTTCTGTGTGGGGAGTCTCCTGCTCCTGTTTCAGAGCTCAGTCTGAAGAAGTTGGAGAAGCAGATCAGCTCTTTAAAATCTTTAAAATCTTTAAAATCTCTGTGAAATAGAATTTTTTCATACCCAGCTGTGGGGGGGGTGTAAAGTGGAGCTTCTCAGGGAGGAAAATGAAATTCTGAATTAATTTCTGCCTTTTTACCTAATTTCCTTGTGTTTTTTCCTCCTAATAATTCAAAATATTGTAGTAAAAAGCCCTCGATGAAGTAATGTTTATTGTGGTTTTTTCCTGAGTTTCTAGGAAGCTTTTAGGGAGAGAAAATACCTGGAAATTCCTCAAATTTGAATCCTGAACCCATTGGAATAAAACACTTTGGAAGGGCCTGGCAGCTCCTCTTGTGTCTCTCCTTTGGCCTGGAATCCTGCGGGGAAAGTGAAAACACTTTCCATAAATTCAATTAAAAATAAAAATAAAAAATCAGGAGATGTCCATGGACTTCATTCTGTGTGCTGAGTCACTGAAGGAAAATCACATTTAGCTTGAAAATCAGGATTTTTAAACTTTTCTCTATGAAAACTTGTGTTGGCTCCCTTGAAATTTGCCCATTTGGGCAAAGGCTTGGCAGATTTTTTTTTTCAAGGTTTTTGGGTTTTAATTTTCTAAGTAAAATTTCTTTTCAATATCTTAGTGTTGCAAAATCGGGGTCCAGCATTTATTCCTAATAATAATAATAATAAAATAATAATAATATAAGTGATAATACTAATGTAAGTGATGCTGTCAGTTATTAATGATAATAATCTGTTTTAATGATACAAGTGATAAGGTAGAGAACTTCATTCTAGAAAGAAGAAGGAAAATAAATGAAGCTGTTCCAATAATCAATATTCAGGAGTGGTAGTTCACCCTCATTAACAACTTTTCCTTTTTATTTAATTCCTTTATTAGTGTTTAAAACTGATTTTCTCCTCTGCTCCTTTTCTCTCCAGGCCAAATTTGAATCCCTGTTCCGGCCCTATGACAGGGACCTCACCTTCCAGTATTTTAAAAGCTTCAAAAGAGTGAGAATCAACTTCAGCAACCCTTTGTCTGCAGCAGAAGCCAGGATCCAGCTGGACAAGACAGAATTCCTTGGAAAACAACTCAAACTCTATTTTGCTCAGGTGAAAAAAGAAAAAAAAAGCTTCTTGGGATGACCCTTGGGGGAATTAAAGCTTTCCTTGTTCTAATTCCCATAAATCCTCCAGCTGGTGGGTGTTTGGAAAACTTTGGGATAACAGGGTTGGAAAGATGATGGGAATTTTGGGAATTAACCCTTTTTCTTACAGTGGGTTTTGTGCATGTTTCTTCTTGGGCTTCTAAAGTAATTTGCTTTTTTTTTTTCCTAGAGATTTTCCCAAGTTTCTGGAAATCTGGGAATTAATTTAAATATTTATTTTCTCAGCATCCCAGAATTCCTGCATGGTCATTTTTTTGTCAGATTAATTAGAGAATCCAGGGTTGTTCCAGAGCTCCAGGGATTTGGAGGGTGTTGGTATTTCTTGGACAACTTTGGATGGGAATGAGAACATTCCAAGAATTTAAAGGCTTGGGGGAGGCTGGGAGGGCTCTGCCAGCACCCAGGGAGGCCTTGGGGGATCCAGGGTGTGGAGCTGCACATTCCAGACTGG
>VWZS01004792.1:2317-14724 GCA_013397075.1 Rhabdornis inornatus
AAAAAAAAAGTGCAGATAGAAGAGGAAATTTTTGTTTCCTTCACCCAGAGTATTAGTTCAGTACATAGGAATTTTTTAACTCAGCCACTCTAGATAGCTTGTAGTCCAGAAACTATCAGACATTGAGCAGGAAGAGCAATATCTTCTCAAAAAGACTAATGAATGAAAGCTTTATTTCTCACGCATAGAAACTAATTTCTATTACCATGGCAGTGCTTTCAGCAATTTTTCCAGCATTGATCAGCTCTGTAAAACAATTTTGTCGTTGTCTTTCAGATTTCTCAGGACTGTGTAGGCTCTCTCAGGTTTCTGTTGATTCTTCTCACTTGTAGCATATTCGAACTTAGAAGAATGTATAAAAGTACAATACTACTGAGTCCTGTACTTTTGTAGGGACATCCTGTAGTCCAAAATCTGCTCAAATCTGAGGCAGTCAGAGCAGGTTTTTCAGGCATGATCCAGATGACTCCTGGGTGTCTCTCAAGGATGTAGTTCTTACCCCTTCTCTGAGGCCTCCTGATCCAGCATTTGACCATCTTCAGGTGAGGAAGAAGAAAATAATAATAAATGACACACTTGCATTTAATTGCAACTTCCTGTATTGTGATAGATTAGGTTTTTTGTGTTGTGCACTTTCTAGAATGGCTTGTTCTGATTTTTGCCTTTCCCTCCAGTTAGGTCTCCCCAGAACTATTCTCTATTGAACACTGATAAACCAAATGCTGTCATCCTCATGCTGCCCACGGTGTGCTCCAGCCTCTGGCCCATCCTGGGGGTCTCTCTTGGACTTGCTTAAGCCTCTCCACATCTTACTTGCCTGGAGTTCACAAAGCTGGACATAGTAAATCTCTTGATGGAGTTTCAGGTGGGTGAAATAGAGGGGAAAAAAAACATTCCCGGATGATGCTGGTTGTGTTGTTGCACGTGCAAGTCAGGATGGGTCTGACCCTTTTGCTGGAAGGAGAATTGCTGAATTCTGGTCAACTTTTTTCCCACCAAGAACTGGCATTTTTTGCTGTCAGACTGCTTTCTGCCTGGCTCACCCTCAACAATGTCTGATAGAATATCTAATATTTTTCTTTTAAAATGTTTACAGTTTGAGAAATTAAAACAGGTACAACAATTGTCCTAGTGCAGTAGCTTATATTTTCAGGGTTTTTTTCCCATCTCCACGATAAAAAACCTTAACCTATTGTTTTGTTTTGTTTTTTTAAATAATGACAATTTCATTTGACAGAAAAAACAAACAAACAAACAAAAACAAAAAACAAAACAAAAGCCCATGGAATTTTACATATTAAATAAAAAAGACACTAAAAAAGCCGAGGAAAATCTCTTTCTAGAGGCAAGAGAATTTCACATGGCTCATGGACATATTTTTCTTCCCTGCACAAAGAGGTACAGATTGGTTTATTTACTTTTTTTCAAAGTGTGAAAGATTGCTTGCTACAGTTTTCTTTTTCTACATTCTAAAGGGGAGAAAATACAAACTGGGGAAAAAAAAAACCAAACAAACACTGAAGAAATAAATAATATTAATATAGCCTCATGCTCCATGATTTTTTTTCTGTCTGTAGTAAAAAATACACTGAGATAGCTCCAAGGTTAAAAAAATATCAACCTGAGAGCACCAGTGCCAGAACTACTGTAGGGTTAGGGTTAGTTAGCTGCTCAATATCTAAAGCCAACTGAAAGGTATCTGAGCTGTAAAGATAACTGAAGGTCATTACTGCAGGTACACAAAAAGAACTTATCAAGAGTGGAAGAATTGCAGTGTCTATATATATATATGAGAGAGTCATTCTTGTTAGCTGCACTCCTGAAACTTTATTTAGGTCCTTATTAGATTAAAAATGAAGATTACAATTTTAACCTCAGTAAAAAGGGATAAAAAGAAACCAACACCATGCTTTTTGGATGATTTTGGAGCATATTGGCCCACGGCCTGTTGTTCCTTGCCGCAGCATTAAGAAACTGTCACATGATTTTACCATAGTGCAAAAAATGTGAGCTGGTATTATTCAGCCACTCAAATTCTTCAAACTTAAGCATTTTTTATTCAACACATAAAATAACTGCATCAGTAGCTAATTTTAGTAATCATACTTCTTTATTTGTTTTAGACAAAAAGGAGTTTTTGTGGTTTAATAGTGTGTAATATTTCTCCAAACTGCCTCAGGGTTAATGGAAAGTTGTTGTTCTGTGCGGGGTTTTTTGTTGTTGTTGTTGGTGGGGGTTTTTTTGGTTTGTTTTGGGTTTTTTGTTTGTTTTTGGTTTGTTTGTTTGTTTGTTTATTTGTTTGTTTTTAATACAAGGATGTTCTGGAGATATTGCAATTTTGAGATGTACTTTAGAGCAATTTCAGTACTTGGTCCTTTAAGACATATTAAAGAGTTGAATAATGGAAGAGAGATTATAGTTATTAAATACGCAGAGGATCTGCAAGCACTTTAAACTACAGGATTAGAATGTAAAATGATCTTGACAAATTGGATAAATGGTCTGAAAAACTATGATGCAGTTTAAAAAGGACATATGCATTTAAAAATAACTGACTGCACAAATACAAGTTGAGGAATCAGTGATCAGGTAAAATTTCTGAATAAAATAGATTTGATGCTTTTTTGTGAGTCACATTCCTAACATGACTCAACAGCTCCAGATTTAGATTAAAAAATGAGCAAAAAAGCCACACCAGAATACTAGCATGTATACACAAAACTACCCCCTGCAAGATGCATAGATAATCTTTCTGTTTTTCTTGCTATTTGCAGTTTTCCAACTAAAAGGTCTCAAATTTGAAGAAATAAATGGATCAAGTCCCAGAGGAGATGACTTGTCAGATGCCTAGAAAAATGAAATAAGGGAAAAAAAAGCACCTACTATTGTTTATTGTAGCAAGAAAATGAGAAGACACTTCAGATATGTACAGAAAATGTCAATGCAAAGGTAAATGTAAAATTTGCTTTCCCTGTTTGGTACAAGAAATATATTGCACTCTGACAGATTTTACTCAGATTCTTAAGAAGGCCCATGCATGTCAGTAAGTGCAAGGCTAAATAGACATCCACACAGTTGTTGATCCCTTTTTAGGTGAGAGGGGAAGACTACATGCCCTGTGATGATCCCTATGATCAATGATAGCATGAATCAGACCATTATCTAAAGAGAATATAAAAGGTGAGGAAATAGCATAAAAGAATAATTTCTCACACTGGGAAGGATATGCTTTTTAATTACTCTTAGAATTTACTACAGCTTATGAGTAGCAAAAAGAAAATAAAGACTTGTACTTTAAAAGTTCCATAGTACAAAAGTGTCTTGGCTTTGTCTGGAGAAAATGAATTCTTGATTTTCTTCTCATGCTCCATTTCTGCAGTGTTTTTCAGGTGCAAAGAAGGGCATTCAGACTTCCTTTCCTTTCTTTTCCTGAAACAGTAGCATAGCAGAAAGTGTTGGTTTTTTGGTGTTTGTTTGTTTGTTTGTTTGTTTTTTGGTTGTTTGTTTTTTGTTTTTTGTTGTTGTTGTTTTTGTTTGTTTGTTTGTTTGTTTGTTTGTTTGTTTTTTTGTTGTTGGTTTTTTGTTTGTTTTTGTTTGTTTGTTTTTGTTTTTGTTTTTGTTTTTGTTTGTTTGTTTGTTTTTGGTTTTGGTTTTGGGTGGGTTTTTTTGTTTGTTTGTTTTTTTGCAAGTCAAATAAATAGAGACCTGTGTAAGAATTCTAGTGCTGATAGTGATTTTTCTGGGTTCTTTTTACTAAAACCTGGGCTTGTGTCTGTGTCTATGTCTGTGTGAAACAAATAAAAGTCTTTATTATGCACATTTAGGCATCATGGACACAAACTGATCTTCTTTATGCTCCATCTAATTTCATAGCAGTTGGGTTGAATCCTTCCCACGTCTTTTTCACATTGGTGATTTTGGTTGGCCTGTCTCATCAGGTATTGAAAAACACCTGGAGGACAATGCAGGCATGGATCACAGCCAGCACAGCTTCATCAGAGGAAAGTCTGCTTGTCAGATCTGATTTCTTTCTATAACAGGGTAACCCACCCACCTGATCTAGGAAAACCAGTACATGTAACACTTTTGGATTTCAGTAAAGCTTTTGATACTGTCACAGTGTCTTTCTGGACAAAATGTCCAGTACACGGCTGGATAATCATGTTACACAATGGGTGAGCAACTGGCTCATGGGTTGGGCACAAAGGGTTATAGTGAACTGGGTGACATCAGACTGGTAACCTGTTCACCTGACTGGTGAACCACTGGTGGGACTCCATCCTCAGCCCATTTCAATTCAACATCTTCATTAAGAACTTGGAGGCCTGAAGGAATACTAATTAAACTTGCCAATGACACTAAATGTGGAGGAGATGTCGACTATAGAGGGCAGAAAGGCCCTGCAGAGGGACCTTTACCGATGGGGAAGTAGCAACAATATGAAGTTTAAGAACCTGGCAAGTGCCAGATTCTGCACCTGGGATGGGGAAACTTGGGTTATGTGTGTGAACTGGGGAATAAGGGACTGGGGAGCAGAGTTGTGGAAATGGACCTGGGTGATCCTAGTTGATGGTAAGCTGGATATGAGTCAGCAGTGCCCTGGCAGCCAGGAGGGACATCCCTGTCCTGGGGGACACCAGGCACAGCATGGCCAGCTGGGCAAGGGAGGGGATTGTCCCACTCTGCTCTGACCTGGGGTGGCCTCACCTTGAGTTCTGGGCACAGTTTCAGGTGCCAAAATATACAAAATATATTAAGCCGTTAGAGAGTATCCAAAGGAGGGCTGCAAGGATAGGGAAGAGCCTGGAAGGGAAGATTTATGGGGAGTGGCTGAGGACATTCGGCCTGTTCAGCCTGGAGAAGAGAAGACTGAGGGGAGACCTCACTGTGTCTTCCAAATGATGGAAAGTGCAGAGGCAGACATTGATTGCTTCTCTGTGATGACCAGTGACAGGACATGAGGAAATGGGATGGAGAGGAGTCAGAAGAGTTTTAATTTGGATTTCAGGAAAAGGTTCTTCCCCCAGAGGGTGGTTGGGCACTGGAAGAAGTTCTCCAGAGCTGTGGTCACAGCAACAAGCCTAACAGAGTTCAAGGAGTATTTGGAAAATGCTGTCAGGCACATGGTGGGATATAGACCAGACTAGACAAGATTAGACTAGACTAGAATAAAACAGAATAGCATAGAATGAGTTGGAAGAAACCCATCAGGATAATGGAGTGGAACTCCTGGCACTATGCAGGATACCCCAAGAATCACACCACAGGCCTGAAAGTGTTGTCTAAGTGCTCCTTGAACTCAGACCCTTGGAGTGTCTCGCACAGGACCAGGATTTGGGCACGATGATCCTGATGGGTCCCTCCCAGCTCAACTTATTCTATTGTTCTACGATTCTAAGACTCAAGCTGATTGAAAATTACTGACTTTTTGTATGTGACTAAAGAGACTAGCAGCTATCAAGTTTTACTCATTCCATCAGTAGCACAGTTTCTCTAGTTCACTGGGTAGATGAAATAAATATGAAATCATATGGTTTAAAGTGTGAGCTGATGCCTCCATTGACATAATTCACTATTTTGACCTTTAGAACACTTGGTATTCTGGAAATAAAAAAGCATGGCATTCATTATGAAATTCATTTTTTGTTGACATGTAACCAAAATTCTTATTCCAGATTTTGTAGTTTTTTTTGAATGTGTGTCTCATGTCTGGCATAACTGAAAGAGCTTTACTAATCCATTGAAGGGACTTACGGAATTTTAGTGTAAATTTTGAAATAGCTACTGACACATAGAACTACGATATGTATATGATTGTATTTTACACAAAATAAAATCTTATTTTTCAACTACCCTAACTTTAGCTCCTTTGACTTGCAAAAAAAAACCCTGGTTATTTTTCTGGCTAGCCATGCAAACAACTGTAACTGACTGTTCACTTTTGTCTCATGCAGGGTCAGTAACCAGATCTGAATCATATTCTTTTCTCATAATATCTGGCCAAAATTACAGACATGCTGCCCAACCAGAGCTGAGCCTTCAGAGGATGCAACAGAGAAAATCCAGATGGAAACCATAGTGGCCAGGTTTTATCATAGATGTGATTTTTTTTTTCTTTAATACACTAGCTGAATTTAAAAATTAGACAAAAAGAAAAGAAGTCAATTGAAACAACCAAAACAACACATAAAACTAGTGGCAGAGGTAGAGAATCCAACCTCAAAATTCCTGACATTGTACCTTTCATAATTAAGCACACTCTAAGAAGGGTTGTACAAAAGAATTACTTAAATGATATTCCAGAAAAGGAAGAGATATACATGAGTGTACTGCGAACAGTGTCCTCTCCTTTTTTTTAAGTTAATACATCAAGATATAGATAAAAAATATCCCATCAAAATGGACTCTAATCAGCAGTCATATTGGCAGTTTTACCAGACATAAGCACAGAAATTAGAACTGCCCTAAAAATAGAGCGTCCATTAAAAACGGATTTTTTTTTTTCCTAAGTCTCTGTTTGGAACCACAAAAAAGTATTCAAACTAATGAGAATATTACAGAAGGAAGAACTTTTGAAATTGGTCTGTTTAGAAAGATTATACTGCAAAATGTATTATTTTCAATCCAAATCGAAGAGCTCATTGATCATTTTTACTTAATAAAATTCTCAGTTAAAACATCATATTCCATCATCTTTCACTACCTTCCTTTCCTGGACGACCACCAGCCTGAGAGGTGAAAAGGAAAAGAAGGAAATGACACTGATGGCATTCTGTTAAAAAAGAACATGTTGTTTGTATTTGTTTGTGTGTGTGTTTGTGGTTTTTGTTTATTTATTTATTTTGTTTAAGGAGATAGAGGAAAATCATAGACATATATAGAATGATTTGTGTTGGAAGAGATTCTATAGATCCTCTAGTTCCGACCCCCCTGCCATGGGCAGGGACACCTTCCACTACACCAGCTTGCTCCAAGCCTCATCCAATCTGGCCTTGAACTCTTAAAAATCAAGCAGCTTTACTAGCAATATTATCTTAGTTGTAAAAATGGACATAAGAGCCCTGTTTACAGAAGTTTCAGTCTAAGGCTTTATTTCTTTTTTCTATCAAAAATTATAGTTAAAATATTTAACATTCTTCCTTTTATTTTCCTTTCCACATAAATATAAAACCAAGCCAATAATTTCCTTAGGCAGTAAACAATGGATGTTCAACTGTTGTGGCTGCAAAAGTATAGTGAAGTTAGTGCAGCTTCACTGATTTACACCTGCTGAAGGATTAGATTACTATAAAAAGTCAAAAGAATTACACATTTATCACATTCCTCTGCTGTCTCATGTATCTCACTGTAGTTTGCTATTGCAAAGGAAGTTAGGAAAGAATGGGTAAGGTAGATAAAAGCTTATTAGTTAATACATTCATGTCTTTATAGAAGTGGCATACAGAATGGAAAGAAAAAGAAATGTCCTGCCCATGGTGAAATCTGCCATACAGTACAAGAAATCAGAGTTCCCAATGTACCATATGGAAAGCTCTCTGCAAGACAGCGTCTCTGTTCTACTAGAGACCACTGTAGAGAAGAGATGGATTTTACATTTTTCATTAGTGTACAGCTTAGACAGCTGAACTCTATTATAATGTCTTCAGGAAGTATCTGATCCATTCTATTATCGCTATGACAAAGAGAAAGAATTGCTTATGATTTCGGAAAGGTCACACTAAACTGATGTTCTGCCTGTATGTGCTCTAGCTAGGATGGTGATAATAATAATAAAAAAAAAGTTTAAAGATGAAGTTTACAGTCAGACATACTGGGGGCAGAGGGGGTGAAGTCTTAAAAATTAACATTTAAAAAGAAATTCTTATCTGCAAGACATTTTCTAACCCTTCTATTTTTCTTCAGCACACCTGCTGGCAGTCAGTATACTTATACATGTACATATAAACAGGGGACAAGATTCTGATAGCAGTTCCTGGAGGGTAAATATAATGTTGTTGTAATAAAAGCACTGAAACAGACCATTATTATTAACAGTTATGTATGTACCGAGATCAATCTGCCTGGCTGATCTGGGGCAGGTATGAGATAGTTCTGACCGCGGCGTGAGACACAAGCGAGCTCCAATTTAAGAGCTGTGTGCTGGATTTTCTGAGTTGTGCAGCCCAAGATAATTCGGCCTCCCTCCCACCAGAGCTTATTATTTTTGGCTCATAGCTCAACAGCAACTGCATGGCTTGGAGCAAGGGCAGAACAAATTCTGGCACATATTGCAGATAGATAACATAACATTCAATACATCCCTGTAGTGCCTGGAAGAGTCCAGACAAAGGTGAGCTCCTCTTGCAGTAGATGCTTTTCACACTCATTGTGGGCCATGGTTTTGCCGCACAGAGCTTGGCAATAAGCATCAAATAATTAATAATTCCTTTTGACCTCTTTGTAACAGCATGAATTATGATGAAGCTCCCAGGCTGCTGAAGTGCTTGTGTTAAGGCAAGAGGAGAGGAGAAACTCTACCCAAGAAGTAAACCCCAGCATCAGTGAAACCAAACTTAAATGTATTGAAATGCAGCTGCTTCAAAATATATTCCCATGGAGCACAAGAAAATGAATTAGCATTACAGGGTGGGGGAAAAAATGGAGATAAATGCATTGGTTGAGGTGTTTTTTACAGGGCCTGAGACATTTCTCAGTTTCCTGAGTGAGTGGTGAACATCTATCTGGAGTACAGAATGGTAAGGAAACCATGGCGTGTATGAAAGGGACACAGAAGACAATGGAAACGTTTTCTTGGTTATTTAGACAAATTTAAAAAATGAAGAAATGAAAAATATAACTTTAACAAGTGACATTTCAGAAGTTTTGAAGCTTGAAAATTTTGCAAAGTGACTTCTTCAGCAGAAAAAACACCTAGACACTCATTGACCTATAATAGCCATCACTATAAAGGCAAAAACAGAAAAAATGAATCACAGATAAAGTAAAAGGCACTGATTCAGAACTTAGTAGATTCTTTAGCATAATTCTTCCATTTTCATTTTGCTTCTTTAATTTTCTTGTTGCAAATATAGCTCTATAAACCATAGAAATAAGCTGCATGCAATTAAAATGGCATAATAGCTGAAAGGAAAGCATTGATAGTTATGTTAAAATCTATAAAATTAGACAAGTCTAACACTGCTCAGAGTTCATGCTTTGTCATCTGTCAGCATTTGCAGCTCTATTGTAACCTAGATCTAAAGCTTTTCCTTCCTGAGCTAACTTCTCTTCAACTTGTGGGTTAGTGGTGAATTTTTTCTTTTCCTTTCAGTTTGTGCAATATAGTCCTCAATTCTTTTAACAATTTAGGGGTCTGAAAACAGTCAAAATGAAATAACATTCAGCCTTAATGAAATATTTTGTGATATATTTTTCTGAGCTTAGAGAGTCCATAGATCTGCCATGATCCATCCTGTGCTCTTTCCTGCAGAAAAACAGTTGGGGAAGTAACTTTCATCTCTATACACATCAGAGAGTTTGTAAAAGTATTGTCCTCATTCACCATTTTAATCACAGCAATAAAAGACAAACTGCACAAAGAATCTAGAGAACTAGAACAGGCGTTTATCTGTGACTAGATCCAGCAATGAATTTAAGCACAGGCTTAAGAGCTTTGCTTGGATCAGGGATTTACAGTGCAATCAAAAAACTAGTGAAATCAATACAAAAACTCTTATTGATGTCACTGGGCATTGGATCGTGCCCTTAATGAACTAAGTAGAGGCTGCAGTGCTGCATCTTAAGGGCCTAATCCAATATCTATCAAACTGAATTCAAGCGGAGACTGGGTTTAGATATTGTTTAATACTGTAGATTGAGATTTTTTCAAAAACAATTTAGGTGATGCTTGTCAACAAAGTGTGTTAATTTAAAACGGGAGTCAAATAACTGCACGAGCTTCTGTCTAGCTGTCTCAGATATTAACAACTGTGAATATAATATACTGCGGTCTAACACAGAGTAATGAAAAAAAGTACAAGCCTATCAGAGATCCTGAAGTGCTTCCTAGGTTGGTGGATACTCACCTCTACTTTTTAATTCACATTATTTTCCCATGGTACACTGTTGAAGTTGCAGTGAACATGGGTCAAATACATGCCTCCCCCCCACCACCTCCTTACTCTTTCAATCACTTTTTCCATTTGACATGAAGATGTAACCCATACAATTCAGTCACTTATTCCATCAACACTCATCTCCAACATTCAAGACTGAAATGCAGTGAAAGAAATTAAATCTTCTGATGCCAAGGAAAGTTCTCATTTGAAGAGTCATCTCAAGCCTTTTCTGTTAATAATGGTATCTGCTTCATCCTTTTTCATCTTCTTAGTGTACTTATTTCAGCCCAGATTTTCAGTTACAATTTCAGAGGGCAGACAGCCCCAAACTACAGCTAAAATCCATGGGAGTTCCTAATAACCGAGGGTGCATTTTCTTGGCAACAATTTTGCTTTCCGTACAATGTTGAAGATATGTCATTAAAAGACATGTGCTTGGAAACTAGTCAATAATAATAGCAGCTAAACAGCCTACAATCACTTCAGAAGAGACCATAATACTTCAATTCCAGCTTTTACCTTATGTATCATTGCTCAATTCCATTCTTTTCTTTCCTGTTGTAAGGATTTAAAAGACTTAAACAAACAGTTAAAGAAGGAGTTTATACATTGAGAGGACTACATAACATCCTGAAAAACCAGATATACATGCAGAAGGAGGAAAAAAAGGTTTAATCTAAATAATAGTAAGAGTATTTTTTGTTATACCAATAAGTACATTTATGCCATGTAGAATAATAATTGAGTGCCCTTCAAGATCTTAAGTGAAACGCAATAATTTTTCATATCTGAAGTGAATTGCTCTCTTCAGTAAGTGTTTACATATCCTGGGCTTTCATTTCTCAAAATGCAGCATTCTTTCCATCATAAGTAGCTAATTAAGTGCAAAGCTTCCTTATGGAAGTACATAAAAGAAGGGTTATGATGGAATCATTGTGTTCCTTCTTCTTTAATGGACACTTGAGAAGTCGATCCAAATTTAGAGGAAATTAATTTCCCAAAGATGCCTTGAACTGTGGAAAAGAAATAAGCTCTAGAGAATTCTCAAAAAGCTCTAGAGAAGTTATTTATGTATGTTAAATCCTATCGGACTAACCCATAAGAGTTCAATGTGTCAAAATCATTATTTAGAACCTGAATTTGCATATGCAGAATGGGTAATTGTCCACACATCTGACAGCATAATCTCTTTAGGCAACAAGTAATTTAGATGGCAAAAGGATATAATCTTTATATTAATGGTCCTGATACAGATATAAATAGATATGTACCTTTAGAAGGCTGTTTGTTCCCAAGGATGAGACAAGGGCTACAGAACATATCTAGTTCCCACATTTAGGTCACTTATAAAGTCCAGTCAGATACCATGTCAAAATTATTAGTATTCAAGCACTGATAAGTAATTTGTTTGCTTATTACCCATTTAGATTTATGCTGAAATTTTAATTCATAAAATTAATGCACATTAGAACTGTAAGTCCAGTGTTCAAGCTTCCAAAAGGAAGACTCATGCTGCATAGATTCATCTTTGCAACTCCTCAGTCCTCACACAGCCTTGCAGCTACATTTTTTAGTGCTCTGTAACTTACTTGCCATATATAAGTAAGCTCCAGGAGTAATAGTTGTGAAGGGTATGATGAGATCTCTTTTTTTTTATTTTCTGTGAAGAAAAATGAAAGTGTACAGCTATGTGAAAGTAAACAGTTCTCTTAAAAGACAGCAATAAAATACAGATGCAGAAAAAAAAGACCATGCAAAAATCTCCATTGTGCTGCTATGAAACCTAAGTTTTAGTGTGTACTTTGGTTTCCCAAAGCTAAATTTTGCTTTCTTTCCTTCTTCCGTGAAGCCAGCGTGCGTACATGTCACTGTCAAACCTTCATTGTTCTCTGAATTTATGTGCAACCTTGGACAACCTTCACAACCTTGTTTGCCTAAATAGCCATATCCACAAAATGAAACAATGGTGCTGTTGTTATCTATAAAAGTGGCTTAGATCTTTGGACAAATGTTCCTTTATTATGGCAGCATTGAGTATTATTAATGAATAATGATTGTTCTCAATCATTTTAAAAAAAAAAAACATAAAACCCAACAGCAACAACAATACCTCCACATCCTACTGGAAGAACTTACAACACTATGACAACCTTTCTTGATGTTGTTGTGAAATAGAAGGGCTAATTTAATCATATTTTTGCCATCTTCTATAAACCACAGGCAGTACATCTCCCTGAGGACATAAACTTAAAGAAACACAACAAAGCAGCAAAGTTTAAAAAGAATTTAGTATAGATTTTTTCTTGTCTA
>VWZS01004792.1:18716-42415 GCA_013397075.1 Rhabdornis inornatus
AAATAGTAAGACCTCAGAGATATTTTGACTGGTGAATTATGTTGCCATTCTTCATCATAGCTGTGGCTCTGGAAATGTGTTACAGCTTTCACAATGTAAAGAGTAGCATATCCATTTACCTGGCAGAGTGAGGAGATACAAAATGCTGCGTATTATTTGAGTCCCATTCACAATGAAAAGGGAAGCTGAACGCTCCAAGACTCCCATTATTCCCAGGCTACCATGATGGCAACAGATAAGGAGGAATCTTACTGTTTCCTCTCAGTTTTTAAATCCAGCTCACAACTAAGTTTTCCTCTCTTCCTGCTGAAAACCTCTTTCATCCTGACAGATGCCAACCACATGGGAGGTTTCAATTAAAATTCAGGTATCAGTGTCAATGAATGATAAATGAGGGAATCCAACCCCTATTTGAATTCCCTCCACCTCCCATTTTCTTTAACATAATCATTGATAGAGTCTTTTCAGCTTTTACTCATTTTAATTGTGCATGATTTATTTCCTTGTTTCATCAGTTCCATCTATCAGAGAAAAATGAGAGTTATGAAAAGGAATCTGAAGGCTGCCAAATACTGACTTTTTTATTATTTTTTCTCTGTATATGATTAATTTCTTCCTAGAATGCTGGAGTGACAGCTACATGCCCTCTGACTCATGTTTAAAATAATGAAATGATGGCAGTACTCAAAACAATAGATAAACTTATTATAAACCTCCCGTCCTTCATAAAGTTTATATACCAAGCATTGAAATGGCTAGACCTATGGACCCACTTAACTTTGCAAACATTTTTTTTCTGTTCTTTCACAAAGATAGTGGTATTTATACTATGTTATTTTAGCATAAAGGTTTCAGTTTCCCTAAGCATTAGTACTTTTCCTTTTTTTCCTTAAAAAAAAAGAAAGGCAAAGTAAAGAAGAAAAACATTTAACTTTGACATTTCATTTATAGGCATTTTAATTATCTGGATGGTTTCCTTTAAATGCTAGATGTAGGCAGTGAAAATTTGTACTTATAGAAAGAGAAACTGCTTCCAGGAGTTCCTAATTTTCATGTGTTATGAATTTTAATGCCTTATGAGGGTCAGGTTTTCACAGGCTTAGAAAAAGGAATGCCATGACCTTAAATTATTGTACAGTTGTAATAGTATTTTTAGTCTCTATCAGTTATTTGTGGGCAGGAGCTCTAGCTTGTTTATGTTTCATTTTCCCTCTACTTCCTTTCCACAGTATCAGAAAAGCCCCAAGGCTTCAGAGAGCAGGCTTTTCCTTTCCTTTTTTTCCCCCCACACTTCCTAACTTTTAAAAAGACAAATACGAGTAACTGTGAAATCCACTAGTCCATGAGGTCAGGAAGTTTTCACCCACTCCTGTCAGTTTGGACTGCTATTTTTGAGATAATGAATCCCTGAACTCCCCTTTTTCTTCAGTTTCCATTAATAAAGCTGATTTTTTTTTTCCTTTTTTTTTTTTTTTATCTCACATCTTTTTTTCCCTCCAATTTCACTCTGGGATGTTGGGGTGTAGTAGACTACTACTGATCTTGCATAAAGGATTTGGAAATAATTTTATTTACTCTTAATTTGGTGCTATTTTTATTACTTTCTTGACCTTGTCACCATCAAGACATGGAAAGATGACTCTTCTGTAAATAATAATGATGTCCTTCCTTGAGGCTCAGAGAGAGAGAGAGAGAGAAAAGAAAAAAATAGGAGCTATACCATTTTGGGGCTAACTGTAGTACACAAAATTAATTATCAAACATGTAACCATGGGCTACCAAGCCTAGTGTGTGGCATCCCTCCCCACAGTGGGGGAGGCAGAACTAGATGATCTTCAATACCCATTCTGATCAAAATCATTCTATTATTTTGCCTTAATTCAGGTAAATATTTTTCCCTTACCTTTTTACAACACGAAATCAAAAGGAGACTGTATCCAATGTGTTTATTGTTGGAAAATACCGAGCA
Organism: Rhabdornis inornatus; assembly: GCA_013397075.1. Lineage (NCBI taxonomy): Eukaryota > Metazoa > Chordata > Aves > Passeriformes > Rhabdornithidae > Rhabdornis > Rhabdornis inornatus. The sequence continues at coordinate 20,686 of VWZS01004792.1, forward strand.
GAAAAGGTTGCTTTTATGAAAATAAGACTTAGAGGTTGGTGGGTTGTTGCTCTGTCTGAAATGAACATTTCCATCCCAGAACTCTGAAATGGAGTCTGCTGAGATAGGGAATTTTGTCCTTCCTATGTTTTGCCTACCCAATTTTCAATAATTTCAGCCCTTCAGAGCACTAAGTCCTTTAAAAATGTGGGATGGTTGGACAGTGATCTCATCTGCTACTTGGAAACACTGGAAATATAAATAATAATACATTTCAGTCTATCTGATTTTGGGGAAGAACCATAAGCACAAGTTAACTTTCCAGGCCACAGGTGGCCACATTTTCAGTACTTGTGATCCTAGTTCGAAAAGTTAAGTTTAACATTATGTCTTTTTTGACAGGTCGTGATTTTCCTTTCAATTGTAAGTTTTCTGGAGCATACTCAGCTTCACTTTTGGTGCATGACTAATCCCTGCAATTGCAGTAACTATACTCAGGTTTTTAATATTATAAGCAAGAGCTGAAGTTCTTTTGCCAACCAGAAACATGCATTCCTGAACTGAACAGACATCAGTTCTTCACACACTAGCCAATTTGCAGTTTTAGATATTTCAGGAAAATATGGTTTCGAGTTTGATGAAGAAAAACATAAAGGTTAAATTTGGAAACAAATCTGTTCTGTCATGTCATTTTCTTCCAAGTGTACTAAAGGTTGATGATTGAGTTTTTTGCTTGTTTTTTTTTTAATGTTTTTGTTCACATGTATTTTATGCAACACAGAGGCCAAAAAATCCCCAAACAACAAACAAACATGCAAACAAACAAACAAAACCACAAAAACTCAAGGCACGGGAGCAGAGGCAAGTTTTATAGCTAAACCTTGTTGAATTTCACTGAAATTAACTGCTTTATACTAATTCTGAGTTCATATATGGTGCATGGAGCAAATAATAGGTTGAACAGAAAAATGAGAAGTGAACAAAATGTAGCTAAGTATTTAATGAGCAGAGAGCTAATGAGTTTATGAGAAAGCAATCTAATGAGCTGAGGTTCTCTGCTGCAAGCAGGTAATCTGTGGTTTCTAGATTGTGACTTACCTTTAGCTATTTTGGCTATACTTTCACTAAAATGCGTTATTTCAAAAGTACTTGCCACTCATGTGAAAATTAGCACAAGAATCCTTCCCATATCCGCTGATCCACTGTAAGTGAGATCATGAGGAAGTACTTGGGTACTAAAATACTTAACCAGAAAATAATATAAAAGTTGTTTCACCTGGACTCTTTTTCTTATCCTTTAATTCTCATGACATGGTATCAGTACAATAAATAGTGCTAGAAGTTAAACAGCATCTTTATCCTAACTGCAATGAGCCCTAAAAAATATCAGCAGACCCACCTGTGAAGTAAATTATTTGCCATGCTGGAAGAGTTTCCTAATGGACTTTTACTTTCCTCATCCCCATAAAACCTTATTTTATGAAACAGAAGATGACCACACAGTTGAATGGGTTTTAAAGCACAGTGTCCATGTGGTTACTTTTATAAAGATGCCTAACATGTTTGAAATTAGGTCTGACCTCAGGAGAGAAAACACAAAGAACAGAAAAATTGGGAAAATATGTTCCTCAATTTCTTAAACTATCTGCTCTTTTTCCGATGTCAGGATATATGACTTTTAAGTGTTCTTCATCCTCATATTTATGAAATTATTCATCCAAGTAAGGTACAAAGGTACAATTCTTCATATTTTATTTTATGTTGTTTTATTTTATGGTTTTGTTCTTTTGGTTTTTTGGAGGTTTTTTGGGTTTTTTTTTTTTGTTTTTTTTGTTTCTTTTTTTGTTGTCTTTTTTGTTTGTTTGTTTTGGTTGGTTGGGGTTTTTTGTTTCTTTTTGTTTGTTTGTTTGTTTTTTCTTTAAGAGAAGTTTTCAGCATTAAAAAATTATGTCATAACAATGTGTGAAAAATACTGTAAGAACATTTATTTATTTCTGTGTTTATTCATTTGGCCTGTTGTCCCTTCCCTTAATGTCTCCTAGGCTATTTCCTACCACGTGTGTGTGGCAAAGCTCTAGGAGACCTCAAAGGCTTTTGTGAAAAGTATGTCCAAAAAAAGCTCCAACATATTACAGATAACCACTGTATGAGCTCAAGTTTTGTCTCAGGGGTGATCAATGCCTTAACAGAGGGGAACAAAAAATGTGGGCTTCTCATCTTACAAGAAATAAAAAAAATCAGATGTGACGTGCAGAGCTGCAAGAAAAAGAAATACATTATTCATTTCCTCTGCTAATAGAGGAATTGATCTTGACAGTCCTGTAAAAGTTGGGCCTCTGGTCATAGCTTGTCTCCACTGTAATCAACAGAGAAAGTCTGCTTTCTCAAAAGGCATCTCAGACCTTGTGAAGATAAATCTCAAAACTAGGTGAGATGGTTAGCTCTGAATCTATTAATCCCTGACATCTGCAGGAAGTTTAGGCCCCTGGAAAGACCCAAAGTGGTAACTTTGAAAGAAAGGTTCTGCTTTCAGACAACTGAGGCTGGAAGAAATGGAAGAGAACAACTGAAGGAGCTGAGTGGCCTCCCTAACACAGGTGGTGAAAGTATCTCTGCATGTCATTTAGTATTCAACAACAGGAATTGGGTGTGAAGATGAATGGTGTTCTGGAAAACACAACTTATAAGGAAACAGTAAAAGATTTGGTGGTACTCCTGTTCAAGAAGTGAGGGATTTGTAGGCAGTGCTGCATGCAGGACAGTCAGTTTGTTTCTGTGTCTGGAGTAGAAACCGAGATTTGTGGAGAAGTTGAGATAACACAAAAAAGAAAAAAAAAATCTTTGAAAATTGAGGGTTTAAAGCATCAATGAGGTAGTCTGAGCATGATACAAAGATGACTGAGGTCTGAGGATCATGGAGAGGTAAGTAATTTCACATTATCTTAGGGAAATATGCTAGATAATTTCTCAGGATGATTTTTTGCCTTGTTTTCTATGATTCTGAGAGGAATATGTCAGCACAAATATTTTAAGTATGAAGAGTGGCAAACTGCTGTTGAGTTTAAAGGCAGAATCAAATCATTGATTTCCTAGTTTCTTAAACATGATACAAGGGAACCTAAGTAATTTTTAAACTGCTGTGATTTTTTTTTTTTAACATAATTTTAAAAAATGGAACAACATTGGTCTTGTTAGGGGAAAAAAAAAACAAAAAAAACCCAACCAAACAAAACTATGATAGCCAGGATATGAAAGATTCGCTGAGATGTCCCTGTCCTTAATGAGAAATCACAAGGAAGATTACTGCCACTGCTTGCCTCTATACGCTCTGACTTATCAGTTGGTCTGGGAGTTTAGGCTCCTGTGATATTGAATGAAGATTATAAGCCAGATGGGCCACAAATTCTGTCAAGCCTTCTTGGCAGCTGCTCTCATTACAAAAGCCAGACAGCCTTTTCCAAAAATAAGAATGTGAAGCAAATTGGGCTTATAGACCCTTATAATGCAATTGCACGCAGAGATGGGGACCTGAGCGGGCAGGCAGAAATATTATTGATGGCTGCTGAAAACAGGGAATAAGATGTTATTAAGCCAAGTCAGAGATAGATATCGATAGCTAATATAAAGCCTTTATTGGTTTACAGGCTCCAGGAAAGAGGGTTCAGAGCTTCGACCCTTTGCTTTGCTTTTAATTTCACTAGAGATGCAGGGTTTATGAATAAAACATATCTTCACTCATGATTCTGATATTAGTCACTGCTTTCTGTGTCCCTCATTCTCTCAGAGCAAGCAACATGCACTAACTGCATAAACTTTGAAAGCTCTGTTTTACAGAGTTGGGGGTGGATGCAAACTGACAATGAGGGAGTAGTTTGGGAGGAAAGAAAGAAGAGGGAAAATAACACAAAAAGAAAAAAGTGAATGACAGACTAGAAACAAGACAAATTGGATTAAAAAAAAAAAAAAAAAGAGGAGTGCAAGCAAAGCTCTGAAAGCCATAACAAGATAAGAATGGATGAAAGAAAATGGCTAGAAGAATTCACATTGCTTTCCTCCTCTGACAAGGTGTTAAAGAAGAGTTCTGCTTCTGCTTTACATCTGATACTCTCCATCTGAATTTACAGAAAATACAAGACTTCCAGAATGAAGTATAGGGGTTTCTAAAGCCATGTTGTGCTTAAGTTGCACTTATGTCCTATTGACTCTGGTGAACCCATAAGCATATGCACAATTATGAATAGTGATGTTTAAAGAGATTTGGAACCTGTCACACACTTCTCAGACACTGTCCTGAAAAACCTACAAAATATTCCTAGAATGAAGAGTATTTCAAAGTTCTAACAAGGATTGGGACAGAAGACATGTGAAAGAGATATAATCAAAATAATTAACAATAAGTGTTACAAATTGTCAACAACCCAGGCCCGTGAGTATATCTCTCAGGTGGTGCATCAGAACACATGGATCCTGCACTCCACTGTCCTGGTTTGGACTGGGATAGAGTTAGTTTTCTTCCTAGCAAACGTTACAGTCCTGTGTTTGGGGTCCAGTCTGAGAATAATGTTGATAGCACACACTTGTTTTAGCTGTTGCGCAGCAGTGCTCACTCTAATCAAGGACTTTTCAGTGTCCCATGCTCTTCCAGGAAGCAGATGCATGAAGCCAAAGGGTCAGCGTGGCCAGGACAGCTAACCCAAACTGGACAAAGGGATATTCAATGACATAGAACCTCACACCCAGTTATAAACGGAGGACAGCTAGCCAGCAGGGAGCAGTTGCTGCTGGTGGATCGACTGGGCATCAGTCACAGGTGGTGAGCAATTTTTTCTAGTGAATCACTTGTTTTTCTTGGATTTCTCTTTGATTTTATTTCTGTCTTCCTGTATTTGTCTTCTTTGAGCCTCACTTTTCATTAAGATTCTATTATTATTACATATTATTTTATGATTCAATTACTAAACTGTTCTTATCTGAACCCACAAGTTTTATCTTTTTTCTGAATATCCTTCCCATTCCAATGTGATGGAAGGGAGCATGTGAGTGGCTCCATGGTACTTAGCTGCCAGCTAGGGTTAAACAATGACACTACCTTAGAACAGCACAAAATTTGTCTGTAAATACGGCTAGTTACGCTGTATTTGTTCACAGTTTCTTTTTTTTCCCTCCTTATTAGAAAATACCCAGTGTAAGGGCCTAGTTTTTGCTGATGAAGCTTTGGAACCAAGCCTGGTTCTTATACTTAAAAGTTCAAAATGCTCCAATGTATCCCATTTAGGTACAGACAGGGTCGCTTCAGTTCCTGTGTCTTATCCAGAATGGATCTACTTAGATATATGAAAAAGGAATTAAGATCCTTTTCCCACAATTAAAGTTGTTCAGAACACATATGTGGTTTCCAGAGAGTAATACTAGCATAACACTATATTTGAGGTACTAAATACTCCTCTAAAGTGATTAGTAAGGGAGGAAATGGCATTGACTTATTGTTCACAGCCAAGAAAAGGACCAACAGCTTCAAACTTGTCACACATTTGGCCAAAAACAGGGTTATATTCTGCCATAGCTGAGAAGAGGTGTGGCTTACAGAGTGTGGCTAGACCCTAATGTTATTTGATACCACCTCCTGTCATTGTTAGGGGTGGGGAAAAGGGATTCTCACTTCCAAGCAGAAGGGTTTTCCTTCCAGTGGGAGAAACAGTGTTGGGGAAGACCCAATCAGTATTAATTGTTTCAGATTTTTTTTTTTTTTTTATAGTTTATTTTTCCTATACCTTTTTTTTTTANACATCCTCTCTCTTTTGTACACTTTTGTTACTAATATTGCGGCTGTTACTGTTCATTTTCTTATCTCATTGCAGTTTACAGTAATTTTTTTTTTTCTCTTAGCCTGTGATCTTCGCGTCTTTTCCTCCTTTCAAAGGGGGAGGGTGGAGCAGCTGATGGTCTTTTTAGTGGAAGTACTAAACTGGGGAACGCTTTTCCTAAAACATGACACCACCTCCAAAAAACACACAAAAACCCAACAAAAATTAAAAAATAAAACAAAAACAAAAACAAACAAACAAACAAACAAAAAAACAAACAAACAAAAAAACCAAAACAAAACAAAAAAAACCCAAACCAAAACCACAAACAAACAAAAAAAAAAATCAACAAAAAAAAAAGGGAATGGATTGATGAGATCAGATTTGGATAAAATACTGATGGTGGACATAAATGAATTTAAAATAAGAGAAGCAGAAATTCTGAAATGCAGGTTTTGTGGTCATAAAAAATATAGTTATTTCCTACTAAATATCTGCATGCTCTCCAGCACAGCTATGCATTTCACGCCTGTGGAGCTAATGACATTTTTTTTTTAGTATGGACAAATATTTCAGAACACCTTCAGGCACAGAGAATAACTACATATTGATATTAATGATATTTCAGTGATTTAATCACAGAAGATATAACTGAACATTTCTACAAACATAAGTTGCGTAGGATTTTGCCCCTCTTTTTAGTGAATGTTTGCAAAATTAGAAATACACAATTACCTTCAAACCTGAAGTACTGAACTTTTTTTAAACTCTGTAATCTTCAAACACTGTTGGCACAGTTGTGTCCCCAAGTTGTGTAGAAGTTAAGAAAGAACTACTTTAGGTTTTAGGATGCTCATTTGTAAAGTGCCAGGATAAAAGCAACTGTGTCATTCAGCCTCTGCTTCTCAAATGAAAATAATAGCTGAAATGTATGCCAAATTGACTAAACTAATCAACCACCCTTTTGATGGGGTTATTATGCAATCACTACACTTTCTTCCAGAACATTTATGAAATCACAGACGATGCCATCCAGTTTTCATAAGTATTAGTTCAGAAAATAGACTATAATTCCACCACCCCTCTCCCTCCCTTTCTAGTGTGTTATAATTAATAATGAGCCTCGATGTTGTTTTGCTTTTCACAGTTTTAAAGTCAGAAGCAAGGCTTCTTTTCCATCTTCTGTTCACTTCATAAATTTTATGGAAAGACAATTCAGGTGTTAAAATAATTTCTTGGGGTTCAGGCTCTATTTCCTTTTTCTTTAATCTTCTCTTTACTGTGAAATAGGGATGATAACACCTTCCCTTTCTCCTTATTTTACAGGGGCTTCCTATTATGTGCAACCTTCAGAACAAGCTGTGACGCTTCCTAAATAGGGCGAGGAAACAACTGGCTGTCCAAATAGAAAAACTGATCCTCTGAGTTGCATCTATTTTTGGCCTACTATGAAAAGTGGCAGCGAAACTCCGGCACAGGTTTCCCAGAGAAGATGTGAATACTCCATCCTTAGAATTCTTCACAGTCAGGTTGGATGGGACTTTTCTGTATCCTGGTCAAATGGAAGGTGTCCCTCCCAATGGATAATTCTTACAAGTCGCCTCTAACCAGATCTATTATATGATTTTATGGTTCTACAACACTAAAAACACAATTCAAGCAACAGTAATAAATGAGTACTGCAGGAGCATCCAATGAATGTTAGACAGCTTTAGCTGAACCAACGGAGAATTTATCAGTTTTACAGAATCACAAAATCGATTAGGTTGGGAAAGACCTCTGAGGTCATTTAGTCCAACCCATGACTGAACACCACCGTGTCAACCAGACCATAGCACCAAGTGCCATGTCCAAGCTTTCCTTAAACAACCTCCAGGGACAATGACTCCAAACCCTCCCTGGGCAGTTCATTTCAATGTCTAATCACCATTTCTGTGACAAAATTCTTCCCAATGTCCAACCAAGACCACCCTTAGCACAGTTTAAGACTTATGTCCTCTCATGCTGGTTTCCTGGGAAAAGAGACCAAGCCTCACCTGGCTGCACCTTCCTGTCAGAATTGCAGAGTTGTAAGGTCTCTGAGGCTCGCCTCCTCTCCAGGTTAAACAGCCTCAGCTCCCTCAGCTGCCTCAGTTGCTGCTTGTAGGACTTGTGCTCCAGACCTTTCCTGAGCTCTGTTGTCTTCTCTGGACACGCTCCAGCACATGAAATGCCATTCCTGAATTGAGGAGCCCAGAACTGGATACAGTACTCAAAGTGTGGCCTCATCAGTGCCCAGTATTACTTCCCAAATTACTTCTCTGGTCCTGCTGGCCACACTATTGCTGATACAAGCTAGGTGCCTTTGGTCTTCTTGGCAACCTGGGCACATCTGGGCTCAAGTTCAGCTGCTGGTGGCCAGCACCCCCAGATTCTTCTGCCCCAATTTCCTCTGGGGTACTTTTCAGCCAATCTGCCCCAGCCTGGAGTTAAAGGGGTTGTTATGGCCAAAGTGCAGGACCCAACATTTGGTCTTGTTGACTGTCAAATAAGTAGCCTCAGCCCATTGATCCAGCCTGTCCATGTCCTTCTGTAGAGCCTTCCTGCTCTCAACCAGTTCAACGCTGCTGCCCAGCTCCGTGCCATCCACAAATTTACTAGGGATGGATTCAATTCCCCCATCCAGATCATCAATAAAGATATTGAACCTTTAATAAAGGTTCGACTATGACAATATGCAGAACAAAGTTTGCTTCAGAAACAAATCGGTCCTATCAGTCATCTGAATTTACCATACTGCTCCAAGATCAAACTCCAACTTTGAACATCAGGTGATCCAAAAAAGAGGCTTTCCAGCATTGTGGCAAAGTCACCTAGCAGCACAGGTGGAAAGACAAGAATTTTCCCTAAGAACAAATCATGGCATCTCCCCTCTATTATAAACAACCAATAAAGGCAGCTGACAAGACTTGGCCGATAGCATGACCTGGGGTGTGGTTTGGGCTTGCATTCAATTATTTTAAATTAAATGCAAATGTATTAGGAAAAAAAAAAAAAAAAAAGAAAGAAAATAGTAAGGAATTGATACTTTTTAGTCCCACAGAAACCCACCTGCTGCATAGTTCCCAGCATGTGGCACTGTATGTCCTCTATAGAGATAGCTTTTTTCTTCCAGTAGCAGTGACTAAATGTTTCACTACCACAGCTGCTTTTTGCCTCAGCTGCTGCTGCTGGTTGTACTTCAATTTCTCCTTTCATTTTAGATTTCAGTGGCCCCTTTCCCGTTATACTGAGTAATATATGAGTCTGAATGATGTGTGTAATGGGAAACTGATGTTATGTGTGTACTTTATTGACACAACTGACAAGAAAAGCCTTAGCCTACAGCTCTAAGTAGTGTAATTTATTGTTCACTATCACCTACTCACTCACATATAATAGCAAATGAGAGAAAAAGAAAGCAGAATTGTAATATCTTTCACCAAATACTTAGAAATAAACAAACAAACCAACCAAAGTGATTAAACCTGAAATAAGTGTTTCCTGTCTCTTGCACTGCATGACTAGAGAGTAATGTTTAAAATTTTGCACACAGAGAAAGTGGATGAAGTCCCACTTCTTTTCATTACTTGTCTATATCTTGAAATTATTTTCTCTTCAGGAATGAATGTCAGCTCGAGTTTTGTTTCTCAGTTCCACAAACACCGTACTTGTCCACAGGATATAGTTTTAAAATTGGATGAAATTCTATTAAATCAAACAAATGGAATGAAATTGAATGATGGCAGAGACACTGACAGCATTGTCTGATGATAATTAACATGGGTAAAACAAGTAGGTAAAGCTGTAATAATCAGCAGTATGATGTGGTGTGACTTTTGAGAGATGGCAAACTGTTTGTTCATTATTGTTGATCTCCTTATAACCCACTGGGATAGAGAAATCTCACTTTAACAAGCACAAGACAACACTAGGATGGGGACTGGTGACTTGTGAGTTGAATTCTGTGCCTTTATCCTGCAACGGTTCATTAATCACAGTTTCTGTGTGTTCAACAGCCATTGTTGGCACGCAGCTATTCTACCTCTTCAGTGATTCTGCACAGTGCAAAAAGTTTAGGGTAGGGTTAAATCAGATCATCAGTTTCCTTGGCAGGTAAATATAAACTGCATCAATGCAGCAACTTCCTACAAAAATAACCTGCAAAACTCTGAGCTTCCAAATTAAAGATAATCTCCACGGTGTGATGTGTGTATGCATATACATTAGAAAATCAGAATATTTTTTGCATTTTTCCCTTTCAAGCCATTTTTACTATTTTATGTCTCCTTTAGGAATTTAGAAAACTGTTTGATTATGACTCTTCTTCTTTGTCTCCCTTCTCACCCATGGGCTTTTCCACCTTTATATATGATTATTAGATTCATTGGGTTTATAACCACAAAGGACCTTGTGGATAAGTAATCTGACCTGCATGAGTCACAGCACAGGCTTTCATTGTTCCTATGCCTAATCCTAAAGCCTGTCATTGAACTAGAACACACATTGGTGAAGGCACTTAGTTTTGATAAAGATTTCAAGATTTCAGCAGTGAAGAATCCATTCATTATAAGGGGTGAGTAGAGACGCTATGCAAAGATGTCTGGGGATTTGCATTTAAAATAGGAGTAAAATCTCTTTTTTACAGCTGAAAGATTGAATTTTCTCTCCTTCCTTGGCATAATAACATTCAAACTGAATTTTCTATATTCTTTGATTAGTAAAAAGAATCCATAACTTCTGCATAAAAAAACAGAAACAATACTTCCTTTGTGAAATTATTCCGCTTTCCTAAGGTTTCTTTTGGCTTCTTTTAAAATGCAGCTAGTTAGAAGACTAGAATATTTCACACATTTCTCCATTTCAAGATGCTCTTTCCAGAGTGAAACTAGGAAAATATGGTACTATTCTTTCCTCCTCCAGTTCCTCACACTCACACGCTTTTTCACATGGAGAGTCATTAGAAAATATAAGAAAAAATGTAGGTTATTGAAAGTGTTACTTTATAAACACCTTATCCTACAAATGCTTTAATAGTCAGTATTTAAGAGCATAAAACCACACAAGTAAAATGTTAAAGAAATAAGGTCTTGACATCTTCTAATTAAAAAAAAAAAAAATCAGTGTTATTTATAATATATGTTTCTCAGGATTTGTCTGGGCAATATTTCCAACAGAAATTAAATCTGGGGAATTGAAATATTGGAGTTCTTTCCTTAATTTATATAAATTATTATGGAATGTCACCAGAGGACTACAATTTTTAATGTCCCCAGTGATGCTTCCTTTCTAATGAAAGAGAGTTACAGTGCTCAAAGGACTCTCCTTGACCATTCCTCATCCATCCCTTGACCACTCCTTACTCACCTGTTTTCCAGGATCCCACAGCAAATGACATGAAAAATTCATTGGCATGACACAGGATATAGGCCTTTATGACTCTCATGAATTCAAAATTCAGCCAATTAATGATTTCAAGATGAAAAGGATAAACTTTTTTTTTTTTTAATCACAGAGAGCTTACATTGTCATAGAAGAACCATGGACATTTGCTCTGTCTTGGAAATGAAAAATAAGCATCTTAAAACCCCTTGGACACACCACTCTCAAATCCATTCAAAGGAAAACAAAAATGGGACATCCTGGTCTCTAAGATACTAATGGCTCTATTTTAAAATCATTGTGAGGAAAATAGTAAGTGTTTGGAGTTTACCAAAGCAATTGTAGAAACTCTTAGGTGCCTTCCACTGGCACTTATCCAGCACACTCCTTCAGCCACGGCATGGGCCATCTCCTGAGGAGGAATGATCCGAAAGGAAGGGGGGATCTGGGGCAGAGGTTGGAGAGGACAGAACAGAAATGTTTGCTCTAGGAGTTCTGACCCACAGCAACAGAGGGATGTGAATGCCTTGATTGCACAGGATTCAGGCAGATTAAAGTGGGAGCTCAGGAAAAAAACATGAAGGAATAGGACCTACAAGTGCTGAGACACTGTAGTGACTCTACAGCTTTAGTTGCTTTGGAAATCAAATAACCTGTGAGCATGTATTTTCTGTGTGTTGTCAGGAGGCAGGTATAATTGAGTAGGTTAGATAATCTTCATCTCACATTTCTTAATTTTGAGTCCTTGTTTTTTTTTTTTTTTTTTTTTTTTAAGTAAAGGTGGAGTTATTAAGACATGTACATTTAGGATAAAGAACCATTCACAGGATACAAGGAGTTAAAGATATATAGAAAGATACTGAGCATGGGGTGGTTTTCATATAAATTGCTTTAAGAAAAAAAAAATGGTTATAATGGAGCTAAAGTAGATATGGGTGAAACAAGAAAACACCACAAGGACACTCTAGTGATCACAAATCAGTTCTGCTAGGAACTAAATAATGTAAAAATAAGGTGGTTTTGCTTATAATTTACATTTTGTTTTTAATACTTATGGTTTTCCAATTTCAGCTTCTCTCACTCTAAGTTTTCCACACTGCCTACTTACAAGCATTCTTTTAAAGATATTGTTATTCTTACTATTAAAAGAAAAGCACTTCTTAGTATTGAATTATTTGATGCTATTTCATTTTATTTCTCTCAGGTGCCACAAAGAGTAAAATGTATAGATGTGAAATGAGCTTGAAAACATTGGGCATGGTACAGAGAGGAATTTAACCTTGTGACAATGTAACATGACCCATTTCACTTACATGTAAGTGCTTCTTAAAAACTTGCAGTGCTGTGTTCATTTAGAAATTCAAAATTACTGAACATATAATTTTCAGATACAATTTAATTAATATGTCGTTGTATAATGAGAAGGCATCTCTCTGCCTGAAAGCTCAATAGTGCAGTGAACTTCACCTCCATAATACAACATTTCCTGGACAGAAAACTAGAGGTTTGTTTTGGGTTTTGTTTCCCTCTTTACAAGAAAATGCTTTCAACTGCATTGTTTAAAGACTCAAGTATTTTGAATACTTTTTGAATGAAATTTAAAATAAAATAACAACCAAAATGCCCATTTATGTGAGGGAAAAAATAATAAAATCACTCTGAGAAAGAAATTCAAATTCTAAAAAGACTAATAGTTATACAGCTTTTTGAAATGTTAGTATTATCTGTTTAGTTTTCTTTTTTTAATTATTTGTCTGGGAAAAAAAAAATTAAAAATCTTTTATTTGAGTGCTTCACAAAAACATTCTTTCAAGTTTTGCCTTCTGGAAGGTATCAGGACATCTGACACTGATGAATCTGTGCATCACCTGAGAAGCAGAGCCAGGAAGTTGTGTAGGTGTAAGCTGCAGCTCCTAGAGAGTGGACCATGAAATGGGAGAATCCAGCATGTCCATGCCAAAAGGAAGCATGACTGCTCATGGCTTGGATGGGTACACACTCTGGGTGAAATGTGCCCAAAGATTCCTTGTGACTGGAATAACATTAATCTGGAGCTGGTCACAGACATTCCACAGGGCTCAGTGCTGCGCCAGCCCTGTTTATTATAATTATCAGTGATCCGGATGAGGGTATAAAATGCACCCTCAGTCATTTTGAGGACAGCACTGAGCTGGGTGGGAGTGTGGATGTGCTGGAGGGCAGGAAGGCTCTGCAGAGGGATCTGCTCAGTCTGGATCCATGGGCTGAGGCCAATGGTGTGAGGTTCAACAAGGCCAAGTGCCGGGTCCTGCCCTTGAGTCACAACAACCCCTGCAGCTCCAGCTGGGACAGGGTGGCTGGAAAGCTTCTGGGAGGGAAAGGAGCTGGAGGTGCTGGTTTTCAGTGTCTGGACATAAGCTGGAGTGTGCCCAGGTGGCCAAGAAGGCCGATGGCACCGGGCTTGTGTCAGCAATAGTGTGGCCAGCAGGAGCAGGACAGTGCCCATCCCCCTGTGCTGGGGGCACTGGTGAGGCCACACCTGGAATCTTGTGTCCAGCTTTGTTTCCTCACAGCAAGAAGGGCACAGAGGGTGCTGGAGTGAGTCCAGAGAAAGAAATGGAGCTGGAGAAGGGTCTGGAGCACAGGACTGGGAGGAGTGGCTGAGGCAGCTGGGGGTGTTTGGAGAAAACGATCAGGAGGGAACTTCTATCTCTCTATAGCTGGAAAGGAAGCCGTAACCAGGTGGGAGTTGGTCTTTTTTCCATCTAACAAGTGACGGAATGAGAGAAAATGACAAGTTGCACAAGCGGTGGTTTAGATTGGATATTGGAAAATTCATTGAACAGGTGATCAAGCATTGGAATAGGCTGCTCAGGGAAGAGCTGGAATCATCATCTTTGGAAATGTTCAGAAAACCTGTGGATGTGGCATGTGGGGTGTAGTTTAGTGGTGAACGGGACAGATCTTAAAGGTCTTTTCCATTCTAGATAGATCTGATTCTATGGTTTCTATGAGTCTAGGTTTGAACCTGATCAAATTCATAAATTCATTTAATAGTTAATGCTTATATTTATTATTCAAATTTATCTGTAGTGTTTAAGGTGACTTCTTTACTCGGAAAGGTTTAAAAGTTTTACTGATCATGATTATATTCCTGCCTTTTTTCTTTTTCTTTATTGTTGTTGTTGTTGTTGTTATTTTTTCTGTTTTTTTTCCCTAAGTACTTTTCAGCTTTGATAATTCAACAAGATAAACCCAGTTTCATTTCTGGCAGTTATTGAGGAAGTGAATGAAAAACATCTTTTTTTCTCTTTTCTTTTCTTTTCTTTTCTTTTCTTTTCTTTTCTTTTCTTTTCTTTTCTTTTCTTTTCTTTTCTTTTCTTTTCTTTTCTTTTCTTTTCTTTTCTTTTCTTTTCTTTTCATTTCATCAAAACAGTGCTATTTGTCAGTACACTGGGGACAGCCTTTTCACAAATCTCAGTCTCTTATATAATTTTATGATATGAGTATTTTTAGTTCATTTCGGCTGTCTTTTGAAAGCTTTTACTGAAACTCATCTTAGGATTTAAGGTGCTCAAATTACATTAGAGTGTAACACATACATTCCTCTTAATCCAATGTCATGTTCTTTTCCCTCTGTCTTCAGTAGGATAATTCTCTGTTTGGTTTGGGGTATTTTGTGGTGGGGAGTTGCTTCTTTTTTATCAGCACTTTTGATTCATCATTGTATCACTCAGGCAGATCTCCCTGCAAGCAGTCCTCATCACTCACAGTGCAATAATAGCCATTACCTTAAAAACACAGAACAAACAAAAAAAAACAACAAAAACCAAACAAAACCCAAGCAAACACATAATAACAAAAAACAACAAATAACAATAAGAACAACAAAAACCTTTCAAAAATCTCGAAACATCAACAAAACAATCCCCCCCAAAAAACTCATAGTATCAGTGGGTAAGGAACTTCTTGTTATTCTGTGGCTGTGTTTTTGTGGTAAGCAGTGTAGCTATTTTCTTTACTTTCATCCCGGTGATGCACCTGTGGCACACCCATTAATTTTTTTGATCTCAGAGCTATATCTGCTGCTTCCGTATCTCTTTTGTGTCCTGGTAAACCAAATGAGGACTTTTTCCTACTGCTCATTCTATTCAAAGGGCTAATCGCCACAAAAATTTTTAAGTGGCACCCTTACCTAGGAGAAGTGGGTGAGAAAATGGAATGTTATCTTGCATGTATTGTTGTGTTTTCATCCCAGGAAAAGCAGTATTGCAGAGCTGACCAAGACTGTTTTTCAGACATAGAGTAGTGCAGTGAGACCTCTGTGAAAGTTTTTTTGATATCCCTGGCTACATCTATACTTATAATTGAAAAACACCTGGGATTCTTCTCAGGCACTGAAAGCAGCAGAATGAGCCTGACCAGTAATGGCTTAACTTGCTTATCCTCTGAAACAAAGTAATTGCATGTGAACTACTCATTAGAAATCATCTCTGGCTTAAGGTAACTCCTTATCCATGTCTGAGAATTGATTCAGGGAGTTCTAGATGACTTAGGTCAAAAATATGTCACAGACAGGTCTAAGTATATAATGCTGTAGCTGATAAGATTCCTGTGTCCAGATATATTCCATGGCACTAAACAAGCTCAATTTATTTGTACAGATATTGCTGCAGGATCCTTGATAAAAATTTGGATTTACTATTATAGTGTGGTACACAAATGTCTCATGCTGCCATGTGTCTTTCACCTTAGATGTTTCTGAAGATACTGAGCAAGAATAAAACATGGTTCCTAGAATAAAATTCCCTTTAAGGAAACAATTCCTGTGTATTCTGTACAGACATTTGAGAACATAATTTAATCCACTGAAGTTAAGAATAAATACATGGTGCAAATGCAGTCACCTCTCAGGTAAAATGCACAGCTACTGAAGGAAGTAAAGAAAAGGATCTGTATCCCACATTCAAACCAAACTCATTTTCCATTGCAAGACTCAGTTCCTGTCTTGTATTAATGTCATCTCAGCTCCAGGTAGTGTCAGTGCCAGTTACATTCCCTCCAGTGAGCCACGAAAAGCACCTAGAGCATTTTGTGCACTCAACCTGGAGGCAATCTGCTGACACTCAAGTGCTCATTGAATGGAAAGTGATGCAACAGTTGGCTAGCTAGAAACATTATACTATGCAATAAACAATGTGATTTTCTGTTGTCTCCTCTCTGACCCATCTCAGAGAGGCAACCCTCAAGATATCCCATGTGTGGGACACCAGAGAGTTAAGAGTCAGGTAAGATAACTGAGAATTTAAAATAATGCTAATGATGAACACAACTAATTGAATAGGTCTTCCTTGAGTTTTAAGGTGCTTGATATTCCAGAGACTTTGACTGCTCAGAGAAAGAGAATGACAACTTCTTTTGTATCTTCTTTTTTTATCAAAACACCGACATATTGGGTGTGGGTTTTTTAACATTTTAAGAAGTATTATTAATGGATTGAGAAGTATATAGTTTTGTTTTTCTCAGAAAAGAAAACAGAAAAAACCCAAACTTTGCTTATTTTTTCTCTAGATTATTCTTTCATTCTTTTTATTATTATGTGCTTGTACAAGACCTCTCCTCCACAAAACTTCTCCTTATCCCATTTGTTTATCCTAAAACAAAACCCCAGTTTCAAAGTCAACCAACCAAATAGTCCAACCAATCATTTTAAATGAAAATATAATATTTTGCATCAGTCTTTTTTGTTTGTTGGTTTTGGTTTGTTTTGTTTTAAATAGAATATACATTTTCAGGATCAAGAGGATTCCTATTACTCAGAATCATGTCAGTCATTGGTCTTACCATTTCCCCATGATGTCATATTCGGTGTGAAAAAAATCTGTGCTTAGCCACTTTTTTATAAATAAGTTACATCAACAGTGTTATCTTCTGTTATCTTCCCTAACCACTGCCAGTAGGTTGAGGGAAATGATCCTGCCCCTCTACTCAGCCCTGTGAGGCACATCTGGAGTGCTGTGTCCTGTTCTCAGCTCCTCAGGACAAGAGAGACAGGGAGCTCCTAGAGCAAGTCAGGAGGGCTACAAAGGTGATTAAGACACTGGAGCTTCTCTCTGATGAAGAAAGGCTGAAGGGACTGGGTCTGTTCAGCCTTAAGAAAAGACAGCTGGGAGGGGATTACATCAATACATATAAATGTCTGAAGGGAAGCCTCAGAGGATGGACCAGGCTCTGCTCAGGGATGTCAAGCCATAGCACAAGAGGCAAGTGACTTATGCCCAGGAAATTCCACCTGGACATGAGAAAGAACTTCTTTCCTGTGCAGTGACCGAGCACTGGAAGAGATTTTCCAGAGAGGATGTGGAGTCTCCCTCACTGGAGATATCTCAGAATTATCTGGACACAATCCTGTGCCGTATGTTCTGGAATGACTCTCCTTGAATAGAGAGGTTGGACCAGATGAGGCACTGTGATCCCTTCTAACCTAATTCATTCAGGGATTCTGTAAGCATTGCCCAGGAGATCTAAAACAAAAAACAGGAATTTTTGCTTCTATAGTCCTGTAACTCGTTGTTTCCTTATACTTGCCACCTTCCCTTCCAAGATACAGCTATGAGTTGCCCTTTCTAAGAAGATGATACGGAACAGTTCAGCCCTGTGTTCTGAGTTTCAGAGAAACTTCTGTTTCTTCTCTCTTTTGCATTCAACAGAAATATGGCTCAAGGGTTTCTCTTTGCCCGAAATACGTTGGATAAATCTTGGAACAGATGCCTGGCTGTTTATTTGAACAGTGGCCTTGACACATCACAGAGTCAAGAAAAATTTTAACCTTGGGATATAAACTTTGCATATGCAAAGTTTAGTGACTTCACTATGGAATTGTCTATGCTGTATCCACAATGCAAGTGTGATATTCCTACAACTGGGAGTTTGTAAGATAAGTGGTATTGGCAAAAAGCCATTTTCCATGAAGAAAACATGCTGATAAATTCCTATGTCTCTGTTAAAGCTCTCACAAACTTCTGGCCAATAAGACATTTCAGGGGAGACACAGCTGAAGTTTCAGACTTTTTCTCCAAGTCATAGAAAGTGACTCTGTGAGAGCCTCACTTTTCTAGTCCAGGTTTACCACATATTATTTTAAGACACATAAATATCAAAACAGAAAAATAGAAATATTGGTCCCTTTGAAATGAAATATTCTATTCTATTCTATTCTATTCTATTCTATTCTATTCTATTCTATTCTATTCTATTCTATTCTATTCTATTCTATTCTATCCTGTTCCATTTCCATTCCATTCCATTCCATTCCATTCCATTCCATTTCATCCCTACTTTTCAAAAAATTGAGAGAGCTGGATGTGTCCAGAGAGTTTTTAGATCCTGGATAAACTGCATTTTTCTTGGTTGTGGGTACAGAGACCACGGCCACAAAATTTCCATCTTGAGTGCCTGAGCTATGTGTCACAATAAGTTAGACGGAATTTATCTAGGCTTTCATACAAGGTTAATATACAAATGTGCATTTGTATATTAAGTCCTGCAGGGTGTGTTGATGTACTTTTTTAATTAATGGCCAGTGCTGCTCCATGTTATTCAAGCATCTGTGTATTGCAAAGTTCTTGGCGGCTCTGTAGTTCACTGTGAGATGTATTCAGACCTTCCCCAGCTGGCATCTGTTGAGCAAGACTGTTTAAACTCATGAAGCTAAAGATCCTGAAAAACTAACGATGAAAAATCAATGAGTAAGTAACAGTGAGGCAGATCACATAAGACAGGTCCATATATTTCATCATAACAGAAACCAGCAGTCATATACACTGCTGTTTAATGGGCATGGTCCTTAAAATAATACTGAATTTGTCACAAAACATTGCTGCAGAACTCTGCCAAGAGGTAAATATTGACTACCACAGCAATATATTTCAACTAAATTCTAAATACTAGACAAGTATGGTATGACTAAACAATGATATGACTACACAATATTTCCTCTGTGGCAGAGTTTTGGGACTAAAAAACTAGGTGGTGCTAAATGTTGGATTGTTAAAATTTTTCATATGGTTAATTGATTCAAGATTAATCTCAATTGAATTTCCCACATTTTCACTTGAATAATTGCTGGCACAAGGCTGTGCACCTTAAATAGTAGGTAGATGACTAAAACAGATAAGACAACTAGGTCACTTGGTCTTCATAGAATTTACTTTTTTCTGGAAACTGTGCAGCAATTAAAAATAAATTCCTTATTAGAAAGAAAATAAAATTTGAACAACTGTAGTATAAACACTTTTTACCCTTATAACTGTAAAAATAATCTACATCACATTCATGATGCACTAAAGTGCTACCTGATTTAAAGAAGTGTTAAACAGTGACTCAACTGGCAGAACTGTTTTAAAGGGGTAAAAAATGAAGTGTATATACTGGCTGCTCAATATAACCTGCACAATAAAGAAACTGTAAGTGATATTTTCTCTGTGTGTTTATGGGCTACAAGTCACAAACACAGTCCTATTTCCGTTTTTATTCATTGATAAGAAAATTAACCTAGCTACTTTCCCTTGTTATTTATACTTAATTAACTGCTTTCTATCCAAACTATATGAAGTTCATCTTTGGAACAGGTTTCAGTACCATAAAGTTTGCCCAAAGAAAATGATGGCAGTAGTGATCTACAGATTATTTCACTGCCTAAAGAGATATGCTTGGCAAAATCAGACTGTGTAAATCAGGTTCCCAGAAGTGTTCCACACACTATCCCCGTTGTCTTCCTCCTCTGACTCTTCAGCTCTTTACTGCTGCTCAGAGCAACATTTGCCATGTTTCAGCTTTTTACCAAGGAGTTCAATAGCAGATAAGACCCCAGCTGCATGCACATCACCAACAGATTCCCAGGCAAAGGTTATTTTATTTTGATCCTTGCTTGGCTTAGTTCTCTTTGACCCCACTACTGAAGGCAAAGGTTGTGTCTTAATGAAAAGCATACAAAGCTCTTGTCACAGCTGCTGTTTTGCAGAAATTAAAATGCCTTTTGGCCCATTCAGTTACACTTTTTTTTGTTTCCCTTGAGAACCTTAATTCATCTAATATTTGACAGTAGAATCTATCAGAACCTATGATACTACTACAGGTGAGGGGGTTTTTTGCAGTCCCCATTAACCATGCTGGAAATAACAGCTAAGAGACTAGTTCCATATAACACAGTTATAAAATCTACAAAGGCCCAGGGGATTTTTTTTTTTCCCTCAGGGTTAAAAATAAAAAAAAATTGTACACCATAAGTAGATGCTGAAGGCAGCTTGACATCCCTTAAAATTTTCATTTTTGTTAAAAAAATCCCACCTTTCATAATGTTTTACCAACATTTATTCTTCTAGTTTTATATTTATGTATGTCTGTGTGTGTGCATGTGTGTATGTGTATATATACATACACGAGAGATATAAAAGATATAAAAACATATTAGGTTACATTTAAGAGATTTTGGAGAGGATCAATGATCTCAAAGAACAGAATAGCATAATATTTTTCAGAAGTGATTACTTCCTAAAAAGATGGGTTTGATAAAATTGGATAAAATTGGTCCAGAAGGTTTTTTTCTTATTTTTCAGTGATTTGAACATGTAGGACCAGATGATCTCCATAAATGTTCCTATCTGTGTCTCTCTGATTTAATTAGCACTATATCTCCATAAGAAATGGCTCATAATTTTGTTACGGAAATTTGTTCTTAAGCACTGCGCCATTCCCTGAACTGCACATGGCACAAAACAAGAAATACAGGATCCGTCAAACTGGATTGGTAAAGCTTCCTGTTCAGTCCAGAATTCTGTAGATAAAAAGAGCCGTCTTTGTGGTTTCAGAGTGGAAAAATATGCAATAAGCAGTTCTAAAAAGTTTAATAGGTAGATCCTGGCTTCCACTCAGAAGCAAGAGGGTTTACATTGGGATTGGTTGGACAATCAGATTTCTAGCAAGGACAGCAGAGAAAAAATGTGTAAATTGGAGATAAAATGTACTTCTTGGTAATGAATGCATTTTAGCAGGCCCCCATGAGGTATGGAAATGCATTTATCTCCATTTTACAGATAGAAGCTAAGGAACAAAGAGAAGAAGTGACTTAGTCAAGGTCATACAAGATCCTTACAGCAATGGTGAATTCAGCTTTTGGTGCCAGATTCCCCTCAAGTAAGGCTTCCATTTCACTGAATTTCCCAGACATATTTATAAGGAGAAGAAAAGAAACAAACAAGCAAACAAATACACAAACGAAAAATGAAGACTTTTTTTCTGACACAGTAATTGTTTTGAACTGGCTATTGGATACCTGGAGTGCTGGCCAAAACATCACTGTGGACACCCGAATCAATTTTATGAAGCTTGCACAATACAGATGCACCTTGAAGGCACCTATCTTCAGTAAACAAACACTACAAGATTGCACACACAGGTGCTGTAAGACCAAAGGCTTTACAGATGTGCCAAGCTTTCTGCCAATCCATTTATCAACTATGCAGCACTTACACAGGGAATGTGCTGCATCCTAGAAGCTCTTGATTCTT
>VWZS01004792.1:45605-65778 GCA_013397075.1 Rhabdornis inornatus
TATTATTATTATTATTATTATTATTATTATTATTATTATTACTATTATTATAACTGCTTGTGATCACCTTTAATTGCACATGTGATATATAATGAATTCTTTGTCAGTTTTAAGGCACTTTTCACTTGACTCCTTAAGGTGAATCATAGTTCTGTAGTAACCTAAGCTGCATACTTATGACCTGAGGGTCGTAAATATGCAAGGACATTCTGCTATGAGGATTGTATTAATGCTTTGCCATTTAACTGAAAACCACAATTCATTTCCCCCTACAATTTGTATGAATATTTCTTAATTGCATCACCTTTATTTAAACATTCACCAGCAGTGACAATAGAAAGGTCTGTTAGTCATCCAAACTTTCTGCAGCTTTGCACTGAACCATCTGAAGATCATTAATGTGCTAATCACAAAACGAAGGAGAGGAATTTGCAGAACTTTATGAGCAGTTAATGCAAAGTTAGATCCCAGGCTGTCATTTTCAAATAGGAGCAAAAAAAATGCCTAATATGCATAACTTCTCTTATCATACAGGGAAAATAGCATGACTAACCAACTGGCCATGAGCCAGTAGAGCAAAAGCATCGCTCTTGGCAGGTGGATTCACTCATGCTGCATATGTGGCACATCTTACTGATGGATTGTAGGAAACTACTGATACAATGTCAGAGGTGACTTGTTTCATCTCTGCCGAAGTCAAGGTTGGTTCAAGCTCTGTATGGCTCAGGAGGTGGACCAAAGCCCAGCAAAGTTAATATGACCATTTCCATCGACTTTGATAGGTTTTGTGTTAGGCAGTGTAGATAGGAGTAGCTGCTGGACTTCAGTCAGGGAGGAAAATGGGAGTAGAAGAGTGAAGTGATGTGTAAAAATCTGAAGAAATCTCACAGGTTTCAGCTGTGGTAAGATTTGCTCCCATGTTGGATGAAACACCTTAATGGTAAAGGTTTCAAATCTAGGTTAGCAGTAAATGGTTAAACCATTCTGTAAACTCCGATTGTTTTCAGCAATCTATTTTTATTTTTTCTTTTTCCTCTTTTATTTTTTTTTTCTTCTTCTATGGTTTCAACAAAGAAAAAATACTGTCATATTGTGAGAAACCAAATGGTGACAACACATGACACATCCTACACCAAGCCCAGAAATGCCATTGTGTTCCCAGGCTTACTCAAGGTAGAACTCACTTTAATTATTCATTTCAAAGCAGCGGGAAAGAGAAAGCTCATTCACACTAGGTACTTAGAGAAGAGTGAGAGTCTGAATGTGAACCACTCTATTAAAATTTCCTGGAGTTTAAGTGCCATTGCTTCATAGACAAAGATGCAATGCTTGTATCTGGGTAACAGCATATTATGTCTGTAAAGAAAAATTTCCATGTAAAGAAGACATCCTTAAGCAGCTGAGCAAGCCAAGGAATGAAATGGACAAAAAAGTTGGCTTCATTCTCTCACATAGTATTTAAGTGTTTAATGAATAGGGAATATAAAGAGGAAAAAGACATGTTCCAAGGTAGGGACTTGAGAAGAAGAAAACAGAATTTAAGGGAAATTACTTTCATGTTATACCCTGTTACTGGAATTGTCTGGGACGGTTTGCAAGCAAGCAAACAAACAAACAAACAAACAAAAAAACCCCAAAACAAAACAAAACAAAACAAAACAAAACAAAACAAAACAAAACAAAAAAAAAACAAAACAAAACAAGCAGCCAATCAACCAACCAACCAAAAGAAAAAAATAAAAAATCCCCAAACAAAGCCCTAGAATATGTTTATTAAGAGCAAACAGATATGAAGGTATGTGTCCCTCACAGCAGTGATACAGGTCCTGAGAGGATGTGGGATACATCAGTGGCATTATTACAAAGAAAGGAGCACGTAGCAAATGTCCAGAGTATAACTGTAGACCCAGGAGACACAAGAACATATATGACCATAAGTAAAGAGTGGTGCAGCAGCAAAGAAGTTGGAAATTACAGCAGATTAATCTGAAATCTCCCTTCCCTTGATGCTTTCTCAGGTCCCATGTTTCACCATCACTCCTGGAAAGACGTTTACAGTATGCCTTTTCAAATATTCAGAGGAAGAAATTCCTTCAGTGGTTCCAGACAATCCCATAGCAAAATGCATCTAATATTTTATCAGCACTAAGCATGTCTGATGATTTTCATGTGTCCCCTTGAAAATATTCCTATTTTTACATTATTTTGTCCCTTCAGCATGAGCTACTGCCTGAATAGTCATTTCCATGCATATGGTTTACACTTTGTTCATTGCAAAGCCTGACACTTTTCATTTGGAAATTCTCTGTTTTCATTTAGGTTTTCCAGGGAAACATGTAATAGTTCTTGATTGAGGTTTCTTCACACTACCATATGGTACAACAAAAACCTCACTTAAATCAAGAGTCTGAGCTCTATCATTCCAGGATAAGTTACACAACAAAAGTCTAGGAAATTACTCTGAATTTTCAACTGTCTCTTTGCATAAGAATACACAGACTCAGAGCAGACGCTCTGGTAGAACAGGGATATAGCAGTTACACTTTCTGTGAAGTGCAAGAAACTTTAGATACACCTTTTCACTTTCACAAAAACAACAAATCTAACAACTAATCCAAACCAAAACTAAATCAAAGACAACAAAAATCAAAAAAACCCCACAATCTTAAACCCAAATATTCATCAATATGCCCCAGAGATAATAAGCTTTTCCTTAGAAAGTGTGATAGCTTCTTAAATTTCTTCAAAACTATTTATCTATAAATTAGCTTGTAAACGGGTGTTTTCATTTATGGCTACCTGAGTAAGCATTAATTTTCAGCTTTGTGTTTGCCATTATGAGGAAAAAATAATTTGAAGTTATTACAAAAAAAAAATAGAGAAATTAAAGACATCGTATCTAGCTTCTGATAGGTGAGCATTACAAAATAGAAGCACTCTGTACTTGCAGCAATTGCCCTGTTTCCTTTCTTTATAGAGGAATAGGAAAGTAGTTAAATTCTCATCAACAGCAAAAACAATTAATAACATTTCTTATTCAATATGTAAAACAGGTGGAGAGAATAAAAAAATCTTCTACCCACATTCAGCCCAAATGGCAACACACCTGCATTGCCAAATCTAAATGCAAGGAGTTCATAGGGGACAACAGTGGGTCCCTACAGTACAAATAACACTGCACAAAATAATGTCTGGCCCCTCTTGGTTAATGCATCCTCTCCTGTTGAAAAGAGGTGCTATTTGAGTGTGTCAGAAATATAATATCCACAGGAAGTGTTAATGTACTACAAAGTATTCTTTATGCTATTAAAGTGTTAGTCAAGTGGGAAAAGTAAACTGTGAATTATCAAGGAAACTTTTCTGGAGAAGATTATGCTCTGACAGCCCCGATGTGATATGTATATCAAGATTTAGTGTCCATTTATTAGTTTCTCAGCACAGGAGAACCCTGTGGCTGCCAAACCTGAATCATTACTCTCATTTTTCATTATATAATCAGTATGAAAATGGTGCCTACCTGGATATTTTCCTGGACATGAGGTATTCAAACTAAGTACAGCTAGATCACCATTATTGCATCATTGACTGATTATCATTCTGATTAATGTCTCTTCTTTATTTTCATTCCCTGTACTGAAACAATGCATATGTCACTGAGTAATTATGTCTAGTGCCTGTTTCTGAATTATGTCCTTGATATGTGTGGCTTTGTCACTGCTACTCTTAACTTTACTCTGTGCCTTGAACCTTTCCCTCAAAAACAAATAAATTAGCACCTGGTGGTGTTTAACTGAACTCAGAGTCAAAAATTGGGAATATTCCCCTTATTCCCTGCTATATGCAATTCTTTGCCACTAGCTTTTTCCATGACCATTGCATTCTTCCCTCAAAGAGTCTGTCCAAGTGTTAGGTGTATTGTGTTCTATTTGAATAAAGATTCAAAATCTTTTTTCAGCTTGAATGATAGGAGAATTGACGTGAAAGATTGCCACATACATTGAGGCTGACTAAACAGGCAAATCATATGGTCAACCTCTCTGCTCATGGGTTTGCCATCAGTTTGAAGGTCTGAGGTCAGCTTTTCCCATAGCAGCACTCTCATTTCCCACAGCTAAATTTATCACTCTGAAAGGCAGAAAGGACTTGATTTTAACTTGAATATGAAACTAAACTATTACTTCAAATTTTAATATTATAGAACATCCAAAACTGTTATTAAGAACTCACATCTGTAGTTGAATGAAGCAACCATTTTGACAGCACAGTGCTAATCTCTTGTAACACCTATCCTCCCATTATGTCTCTTGCCAATGTCTCTAGTGATTATGGCAGCACACATCTGTGGTCAGCCCCACCAACTAATCAGTAATAATCACCAGAGTAGAGGTGATTAGCAAATTCTTTTCTTAGGAGGTGTAAAATACATAAATACTGCTACCATTACAGAATAGCTTGCTGAAAAACATCCAGTCTGCCAGAGTGACTCCAGAGACTGTGAAGTTCTCCACTGTCATTGCACCTTCATCATGACAACTCCCTTTTGATCCAAAACCATGCAATCTATACTCATTATATTGAAAAGATGACATTTCACTCTTCAGGAAAATAACTCCAGCAAAATTTGATCCCCAGTTCAAATATTCTCATTTCAGAAATGCTGGTCATAATTGTGATCGTCTTGAAAAAATAGCAAACAACTTTGATGAGCTTAATCTGTCAGATGCTAAATTTAATTTTCCAATTATAGTTAGAGACATATTTCCTTTTAGGTTCATTTTGAAAAGAAGGGCAATGTTGCAATAAGCAACTCATGGGCACTAGTCTGTAGAGGGAAGTTAGAAGGTAGAGTCACCCAAAGGTATCCTAGGTATCACTGTGCATCTGTTTTAGTATTCTAATTTAAAAAGAGGTGACTGACAAGATGAAGCAAAAGGCCTGGCAGAGTCAAGGTAAAACCTTTCTGACATGAATGACACTTGGAACTATGTCATGGAGAAATTACAAGTAACAAGAAACAGACAGGGCAGTGGATGATCTTTTACTTCAGTATTAAAAAAAACCCAGATCTAATTATTTTGGTGTTTTGGAAACTCTTTTATATGAGGAGAAAAAGAAGGAGTTCCGAAGAGGAAGGGAGAGAGGGGAAGAAAAAAAAAGGGGCAATAAGAGAGAAAGTCAGAGAAAGACAATATAAGTACTGCCCTAAATTTTTTTTTCCTATTTTGGGTTTAAAAAAACAACCCCAAAAGCCAAAAACTACGATGAAGTTAAAATTCTAAAGTGATAAATGCCCTTAACTGGAAAAAGACCTTCATGAAGATCAAATCAGTTCCTGGAATTTAGTGGAAGTGATTATTTCCTGCTAAAACTGAAACACAGTTCTTTTGTCCCTGATTTGCTTTCCTAGACGTTGCCATAGAGAAGCTAATGGAGGTCCTGTCTGGGCATTAGGGATGGAAGGATTTCTGATAAATGCATCCTGCTTTCCTTGAATTGTGTTTGGGCGGTAACAGTGACTCCTACCCTGACATTTCCTGACAAACCTGTGATTTCTCCCTGTATTTGCTTTGCATGGTAAGTAGTGGGGGGGCTGCAGGGGTGGCTTCNGCAGGATCCTGGCAGGAGCCTGCAGATCCACAGAGAGAGGAGCCCAGGCTGGAGCAGGTTTGCTGGCAGGACTTGTGACCTCATGGCAAGGGCAGTCATGTTGGAGCAGTTCATGCAGGACTGTCTCCCATGGGAGGGATGCCGTGCTGGAGGAGGGGAAGGAGGTGAGGAGTCCAGGGCCTGTAGAGGAAGAGGCAGCAAAAACAACATGTGATGAGCTGACCACAGTCCCATTCCCCATGTCCCTGCAGTCCTGGGTGGGAGGAGATTGAGAAAATCAACCTTCACCTGGTGTGAAGTTGAGCCTAGGAAAGAGAGACAAGTAGGGGGAAGATTTTTTTTTTTTCCTGGTAATTATTTGGATTTATTTCCTATTCTACTCTTATTTGGCTGGANCTTCTGTGACAAACTGCTGGAATGCTGGAAGGTTCCCCTATCCCTCATGAAGCCAATGCCAGCTCCAGCGTGGACCCAACACTGGCCATGGCCAAGAACATCAGTGACAGTGGTAGGATTTCTGCTGTAATGTATTTAAGAAGGTAAAAAGNGTCCCATTCCCCATGTCCCTGCAGTCCTGGGTGGGAGGAGATTGAGAAAATCAACCTTCACCTGGTGTGAAGTTGAGCCTAGGAAAGAGAGACAAGTAGGGGGAAGATTTTTTTTTTTTCCTGGTAATTATTTGGATTTATTTCCTATTCTACTCTTATTTGGCTGGAAATTAATTAAATTCATTTCCCCAAGCTGAGTCAATTTTGCCTGAGACAGTAACTGGTGAGTGACCTCTCCCTTTCTTTACCTTGAACCACAAACCTTTTGCTATATCTTTTCTCCCCTGTCCAGCTGAGGAGTGGAGGGACAGAACAGCTTTGGTGGGCACCTGGCATCCAGCCAGGGTCAACCCACCACATGCCCTTTGTCCCTGGGTCAATTAGAGCAGCCTGAAGTGATTTCATGGGATTCTGTAGTGCTGGTAACCTCATCCACAGCTTGGTGCCTGAGCCTGTTATGTCTGGGTAGAGTTAAAAAGCCAGCATGACCTATGAGCACAGCTCAACAGCAGACACAGCAGTGAGCTTTGCTCTCCATAAGGACATTGCCTCTGCTCCCATAAAAGAAGACATGCATTGCAAATGCATGCCCTAAGAAATATTGAAACCAATGCTGAATGCACTTCTGGAAACTTGATATTTTCATCACATGCCATCTAAGCTAATACACTGCACTGTTTACAGTCTTCCACTACAATATATTTTGAAATGATTACCTTGCTCTGAGTCATTTGTGTCATAATGCTCTCCATAGGTACCCATAAAATGAAAATGTAAGCCTCTTTTATTGGTGGCACTGCATCTTAATTGAAAATATTAAAGGCTATTGCTCTCCTACTGTTTTTTTTATCTTTTTCTTTTTTTTTTCTTTTTTTTTCCTTCTCCCTCTCTGTTTAATTGGCTAATCATATGAATTTTTTTTAATGAAATAATCATGAAAGAAAATATGAAGCTAATTTAAATTCAAACTGGATTTGGTGATATTTAAGTGATTATCCCAAAGTAGCAGAGGGTGTAAGAGGCAATAAACATCTGCTACGTTCATGACCATTGGCCTCACTGTTTATGAGCTAGGGAGATATTTATTTCAAGAGACATGCTTCTCTTTGGGTTAGACTGTATTTTTTACCCTTGTTTTATATTTATTTCCTCCCTTGTAAAATTTTAAAGCAGGATTTTTTTTTCTTTTCCTCCTCTCTCACCCCATCTCCTTTCACACTAACAGCAGAGTGAAATCCAGGTAAATGAGAAACTTTTTCCAAGAAATCTTTCAGTAGGGATGGGTGGCTTAGCTGTTGCTCCTCTTGTGAACTGTGTGAACTGCTCGAGGTTTATGGGCTGAAGAAGTTAATAGGAATTCTGTATTGTAGTTGGTTCATTGTCCAGCTGCCATTCAATTGTGTATGTTGTATGTAATTGCCGAGTGAGGCTGTAACCTTTTCCTCTTCTCCTTCCCTCACATCCAATAAGCACCAGAGACGAAGTTGAAGAACAGGTTGTAACTGAAAGATGCAGGCAGCTTTCTGTTTTTGTCTTTTTAGTGAAGGAAATAGGAAAAAAAAAAAAAAAAAAGAAAAGCAAAATAAAGCAGACTGTGTTTTGAGATATTTGGAAGAGAATTTAGCTGTTTAGCTAAGGGGACAGCGAGAGAGCTTCAAAGCAGTGCTTTTAGGAATAAGCAAAATATATAATGTTTGATCATATTGTATAATGCATATCACTTTGAACACAGAAGTGCTTCTTCAGCTCTCAAACAGAACAAGACAATTTCCATGTAAATATCCTTAGAAATTGAAAAGTTTTCTAAAGATGCTTCTCTAGGTATTCCTCATTTGAATGAATTCTATATTTATTTTAATCAATTTTCTATAATGTTACTGAAATGCCATTGTGGTAGCAAGCTGCTGGTGAGCAAATGGTGACACAAAGTGGTTTCAGGGAACTTCATCCATAGGATTGCAATAGTTTCCAGGAATCACTTGTTGGGAGTAAATATCAACAGTTTTATAATTTTAAATGTGAAGGGTCTGAGTAAATAACATTGTCTTGTGGTTTCTACATATAAAGAATATATGTAGAATATATTCTTTATATGTAGAATGTATTCTTTATATGTAGAATAAAGATAATTCTTTATATGTAGAAAAGTCACGGGAGGATGCTGTGACTTTTCTGTCAAGCTCTCAAATGATATCAGCCTGATAACCTTTAGTTACCTTTGCAAAGAATCTCAGTCAAGAATATATAATGATTCCATTCTTTAACTCTTTTACATCTTGCATGAAATTTACAGTCAGAGTGTGTGCTGTATTAAATATACACAGTTCAGATTTCTCAATATTTTATCCCTGGTAAGGCTCTGCTACCACCTGTACCACAGAGCAAATTTATAATGCAAAGAAAGAATCTGAAATTGTCCTGAAATAAGTCAATTTTCCTCTTTCTGTAGGTATGAAAATGAATGTAGGAAGTTCTGTTATGGCTTATAGTAAATGTAACTGATTCAATATGGAACCTGTAGTAAATATTATCATCTTCTGGTCACTTGGAATTTATTTGGTGAGCTCTTTTGGATCAAGG
The DNA here is from genome assembly GCA_013397075.1 of Rhabdornis inornatus. NCBI lineage: Eukaryota > Metazoa > Chordata > Aves > Passeriformes > Rhabdornithidae > Rhabdornis > Rhabdornis inornatus. The sequence continues at coordinate 54,341 of VWZS01004792.1, forward strand.
CCCAGGATTTCAGTATTTCATCATTCATGAACTCAGTTACTTCTTGGTTATTAGAAAACAGGTCTTGTATACTAAAGTCAGAGCAGTTGAAATTTGGGGCTATTGTAGAGAGCCAACCAAGAAATTCTGAAGCAATATAAATCTGTGAGATAGTGATTGATGGTTGACAGATAACTTTTTAAAAAATATTATTTTAAAAATTTTTATGTTTAACCTTGTCTGTTTATTTTTACTTTCTTTAGAAATAAGCATAAGTATAGGGAAAAAAGCTGAAAAATACACTGAAGTTGATACTGAAATGTTGCCTACGAAAATTTTACTGCTTGTATTCTCAAATTCTATTAAGTCTGAAAAAGTGAGAAGCAGCTTAATTCTGTAAATGGGAAAATCTAGAAATGAGGGTTTCACTTACTGACAGCATTGAATACGGGCTGAAAAGGAAAAGAATATGTCAAAATGTGCTTGTTATTTTGCATGGAAATTTTATGGTCTAATTCCTATGTTAAAACAAATGAAATGCAGATAATTACTCCAGATGAAGGAAGTATTATTATTTTTCATTTACAGACTGGAAGAGCAAAGGCAGAAATCACATCTTTAAAGTGACACAAGACACTGTGGGATCCCTGCTTAAGTGTCCTGAACACAGTACGAAGTGATTTGAACTGCTCACTGAAGATTTTACTGGAAGAATGAACACTTACTTTTCCTTAAAAAACAAAACGAAAAAAAAGGTATTCAAGGCTGTAATTGGTATTATTTCATTTTACAAAGAGAGAGAAATCTAAATTCTGAAGGTCACCTCCATATTTGGTTTGTGAAGTTTTCTAGAACATGGGGAAATTAGGAAGTCAAAGTGCTGATATTCTTTCCTTCTTTTCCAGGTTTTCTTTCACCTTCTGTGTTTTCCAAAAGATTGACAGTACAAATAAAATGCCATTATATAATATAATGATAAGTTTAATAAACAGCTTCACATAACAGAACACAGAGTGGCAGACTGACATTGTGAGATGGATTTTGTTAGGAATCTGCTTATTTTTGTTGTTATTGAATTGAGTTTTTTCTTAGTTTATTTCTGTGTGATTATTTTTCAAGGTACAGGACATCTCAAGGCCGAATATCTTGGCATTATAAGCTGAGGAGCAATTACTTTGCCCCACAAATTTGCAACAGATTGAAACAGAATGTACCTTTGCAAAAGGAAAAAGAAAGAAAAAAAGAAAAGACACATTTTACCTCCACTTACATGTAGCTCATGCAAACCTGAACTGCAGCTCCAGGGCACAACTGAAGATTTGATATTAAAGTGTTTCATTTGCAACCAATTATGCTCAGGATTAGATTCCACTGCTTCCTCGCTTAACAGTACAGTGCCTTGATTTCAAACAACCTGATAGAGGTTTGTTGGCTTCTTTTTTTTTCCCCTCTTCTCTCTCTTTTTCTCCCCTTTTCCTGCCCCTTAGAACCATCTCTGCCTTCATCAAAACAATTCCATTTGTACTTATGAAAGCATTACAGCCAGTAAGCAGAGAGTACAGAATAAGCTTAACCATTGTAGCCTTTTTCCCATCTGAATATCACGAATCTTGTATCTCACCATGGTGTAAGGTCTCTGATTACATCAACCTCTCCAAATTATGCTGAAATGGAGGCCATTCAATTTGCTACAATCAGTAACTTTCGAAAGAGCCCTGCATAATTGATTTCACAGTAATATAGGCACAGGTGAATGAGTTCCTCAGCCTCGTTTATACAGTGTTTTCTTTCATTCCAAAGTGCACTATTCAATAGAAATCACATTTTTTTCCCAACAGTTGGCAGGTAAGGGTTTTGTCATATACAAAGTTGTGAGACAGAAAGAGAGAGTGTGGGGGGGGAATAGTGTAGAAACATGAAAATTGAAATTAATGCCCTGGGTGAAATACTAAATGCAGACATGCCTTGGGTGAAATGACTTCTCTTTTCTATGTGTCTGATCAGGGTGGGGAATGACGGACAAGATACAAAAATACAGGATACAAAACCTGTTGAAATTTAAATGTATTCTACAAGTGTAATTTGTCATGGAAAGTGTGGGGTGGGATGTGTACGCAACTTCAAAGCTGAACATTCATTCAAGGTAGAAAATATCTGTGCTTATCAACTAAAGAGGCTATGGATGCCAATGGTTGTGTTGGAATTGGAGAAAAACTTTGGAAGCTGGGTAAATACTGTACCAGAGACAACTAAAATGGGGAACTGCCTAAACACCAGCATGTGATACTATCTCTGCCATTTTCTCCCCTTTCATGGAGTCAGACACAGTGGTTATCGAACCAAACTCCTTAGCTCCAAAGTAATATTCCTACTTTGTAGGCCTGTTGTGGAAAGTCTGTGAACGAGATGCACCTCAGAGTGTGTAGGCTTGCATGAGTGCTTCCTGCTGGGAGAGAAATAAGGATAACAGTGGAAAACAAACAAACAGATAGATAGATAGACAGACAGACAGACCCAGGTAGCAAATGAGAAGCATTAAATTATTGGGATATGGAAGAGTGTTTAGGCTATTGAAAATAAAATTAAAATAAAGTGCTAATGGATATTTGGAATATAGAGACAAGGTAGGAAAATTAGATAGGAGTTTGGAAATGAAATAAAATTTAAAAAAGGAAAAAAAATAAAAGAATCTTTTAATTTGAGAGAAAAACATGGAGGACATTCCAAAAACAATCAATCCATCTGCAACAGAGGTCATTCTAAATAATGATTATGAGCTGTCAGTCTACACTGATTCCACAAGAAGCTAATCATGTCAGACTTGAGTTGAGTGTGTCTAAATTTAAGCAAGAAGGCTCCTGTGCCATGAGGTTGGTGTGCATTATATGTAAGGAAACATGAGTGTGGTAATACCAAAGGCAAACCAACAGATTAGGTTACCTTTCACCTGCATCTGTTGTATTCTTGTTCTCCCAATGTTCAAAGATCAACTGCAGGATTTAGTGTTCTCATAAGAAGTATTTGTGTAACTGTACAGGATTTTGTGTGTGTGTATGGATGTGATTGTTTAAAAATTCACTGCAAAAACAAAAACTTGTCTCTCAGCAGTCCTTCTTTAGGAAGAATGCAGCTGCCTCTGCATATTAGTACTCCCTTTTCTAAAGAATTAGAGGGTTTATGTGCTTTCTGCCACCGTTTGACTATAAAACACTGAGGAAGCATGTTCACTCTATTCAAATCTAAGAAGCACCAAAGTTTATGCTGCTTAAATCACTTCTAAATCTGAACTATTTGGATCTCTGAATTTTATGATAATATTAACAGAGCTTCTGGTGAATCCCATTAATTTTTTTTGTATTGTTTAATTTTACATGAGTAAATATAATTACTCCTTTTGTCAGTAGTTCTAATACCAATTTATAATTCATGGAGTTAATTATGTTAACGAGGAGGTAATCATTTCTCAACTCTCTCCCCTGTAATTTTAAGGATTTTGATTTTTTTCCCTCTCTCATTCTCACCTCTCCTTTTACAATTTCTCTTCCAGCCATGAAGTGGGAGCATACACAATTCATCTGTGATATAATTATTTACCATGGCAACAGTTTGTGAATGGGATTGTGAAGTTGCAAATAGCTAAAAAGAAGCTTAAGTAAAACAGGCTGAAAAAAATTATCCTTTTCAAAACAAGTGAAGAGTCCTTTGAGGTCAGGAAAGCTTTTGTCACTCCAATATGTTAAAACAGGAGGAGGTGAAAAGAAAGTTTTGGGGTTTCTTTTTCCTCCTTTGACAAAATCTGTGGTAAAATCTGATGAACAAATGAAGATAAGTACTTCACATGTGTTTGTGTATGTGCAAATTTGTTTTGGGAAGTGTCTGTGTGACTGACAATAAAGAACATTTGAACAGACTTGCAATGACAAGCACTGAATCTGAAAGTGCCCAGCAAGAATAAGAAAAGTTTTGAAACATCTAATATTGAAAAATGGTGGAAAAGAGAGTCATACCTGTGGTGGTTGATTTTTCTCGTTACATTTTTAAGATGAACAGACAGCTGAAATTCATACTGATATCCAAGACCCCCTAATTTTAGAGTCTTAGAAGCAGATAGACAAAATCCATTGAAAACGGATGCCATAATCTTTTTATTTTGCTTGAGGCTGCTGTTGACAAATCTTTCCCTACCACCCATCTTATTCAATCATCTATTGAGTATTTTAGTACTGCTGCTTCAGAATCAAAGAAATCTATTGATGTTCTTCAAAGGCACACTGAGCTGCATATGAAAAGAAAACAATAACAACAAAAACTCATCCAGATGCACCATGATTTACAGTTTACCCTCCTGAGAGTTGAGTTAGGTGCCATGCTTATCCTAACTCACAGCCATAATGATTTAAGAATCAAAATATTTCAGAGGAAAAGATAAAAAAGCCATCAATGGAATTCATTGAATGTTAATTAATCTAGGAACACTTTGAAAAATCTCCTGCCCAGCTGGTGGCATGAAGGGGGATTTTGTAAGATGTATGTCCATCTTTCTCTAAGATGAGTCCTGATCTGCCTCTGTCCTGGAGAAATGTCTCACTTTCCATGGTAGGTAAGCTGAGTCCTAAAAAATAAAGTCTTTTCGTTGACACCAGTGGAACAAGCATCACAGCCAGCGAATTAATGTGGAAAGAAATTTGTGTAGAAAAACACTGATTTGTTCTGGAAATAAAGAAATATGTGATTTGTTTGTTTGTTTTTGTTTTTGTTTTTGTTTTTGTTTTGTTTTTGTATGTTTGGGGTTTTTGTTTTGTTTTTTTGGTTTTTTTTTGTTTTGTTTTGTTTTGTTTTTTTTGGTTTTTTTTTTTGTTTGTTTGTTTTTTGTTTTGTTTTTGTTTTTGTTTTTGTGTGTTTAGGGGTTTTTTTTTGCAATTATGTTTGTAAGCTATTTTAAACAATGCTATTTAACAGGACCTTTACAGAACCTTCTTGAAGTCCAGAACAGAAGCAGAGGAGAAAGAACATTGATTATAACTGCCTTGTCTGCTCTGAAAACATCTGGAAACAATCCTGAACAACCTCAAACAGAGGAAAAACATATCATCCCCTGGTGAAGGAGCATGTGATGCTTGGTTTCCCACAGTTTTGTGGCATGTTGTTGGGCTTTCTGACAAGGGATGAGCTGTGAATGAAGATTTTACCGAACATGAGACATCAATAAAATTTGGATTTCAGCACTGATTTTCTCATTTCTCCTGACAGGTGAGATTGCATGGTTGCTCCTCCCTTAAAGGGTCAAACAGTGCATTCTCACATCCTTTATTACTCTATTTTATAAAAGCTAGGTCCTGAATATTTTATCATCACTACGTCAGGTAGTTGAAAAGAGATTATTAAGAGGTGGATGAGTAGACAGATATGCATTTATAAAAACATTTTCAATTAAACTTGAATTTAAGGGTTTTTCTTTGGTTGTGTGGGGTGTTCGTTTGCTCTGTTTGTTTTTTGTTTGTTTGTTTGTTGTTTGTTTTTTGTTTGTTTGTGTTTTGTGGCTTTTTTTCTCCTTACAACAGAATTCTTTATTTTTTCTTGAAGTGTCACATAAGTCTGACATAATATATGGGATTTGTTTAATCTGTGTCCATGGCAAATTTAGGGACTTTCATGTATTGGAGTGGAAATACTTATACAATGGAAGTTTTCCAGATTCCTGTAAGAAAGGCTTAACAGTCAGATTTACAGCTGTGTTTAGGTTGCAAAGGTGCAGGGAAGCACTTAATAGATTTTCAAAAATACATTACCACTTTTGGACAGAAAATGCAATTATGAACCTAACTCTTCTAACTGCATTTCTAGATCAACTTCAGGTGCTTATTTTCATGTTTTTATACATTGTTAGAAAAACACCTTCTATTTCTACCAGTGAAATACTCCTGGGTTTCAAGCAATTATTCTGAGCATAATTAACTACATTTTTTGTGTGGAGGGGTAGAAGGTGCCTTTTGCATGGATCTAAAAGGTGTCTGTGTACTGTTGGGCATAAAATTTTATAAGTATGTACTGACATTCATCTATAGTCATGGAACAGACACTAAAAAAAGCTAGGAATCAATTACTTCTTAGAAGTTTCTGTGCAAAAAATAAAGGGAAAAAACCACATTCCTTTCAAGACAGAAGAAAATGTCCTGCTAACTTATTGCTTTGTGCCTCAGATTGTGTTGATTTTGGTAATTCACTGTTGTGTAAGGGAACAAATTAGCTTCATTATAAAAGAAGAATGTTCCATGTGTGTTCATGAGTCTTGCAGACTCAGTGTCAAAGACAATGTGGAAGTTTACATGGCTTTCAACAGTTTGCTGTGAAACTATCCACAGGAAGAAATGACAGCACTGTTCCAGCTGAGGAAAAGAGATACAGCATTCAAATGTCACTATCAATACCAATTTAATTGCTGTATGTATATGAGAAAAAAAGAACAAGCATCTACTGACAAAACAAAGAAAACTTGCCTTGGAAAGGCCACCTCATTGCCATTTNGGAACGTGACCTTGGTTCTTTTTTCATTGATTAAAAAAAAAAAAAAAAAAAAGAAACGTTTTTCCATGGCTTGGGGTTCTTTTCCAGGGACCAGGAAATCGGACATAGGGTTTTGACACCTGACCAATGCTTTTCATTTCCACTTCTAAATGTATCAGATTTATATTGCAAAGCAATGTAGATTTTAGGATGGGAAGAAAAGATTCCCCAAAGATAAAGGTTCTTTTTCTTGAAGTTAATAAGAAAAGTAATAATATGAAAGACATTTTCTGCAAGGGCACAAGACAAGAGGGAAGATCTTGATAAGTGTTTATGTGATATATTTCTTGTTCAGTCATGGCAAGGCAACTGATATTCTGAGTTTCATTTTTTGTTCACAGATCCCAGAAAGAGGGAAAGAAGGGGGTTTTGATACTTGCAGTTTTCAAGAGATATTTAGAATCTTCATGGGCCTTCACTGCTTGTTTGGTTTTTTTTGATGTTGTTGTTGTGATTTTTATAAATACTGGAGCCAAGAGAAAAGTTTTTCACATTCCTTCTTTATAATTTTTTTGGAACTTCCATATATTGGGCCTATTGCTTTTGCAAGTTTCATATGGATATTTTATATTAAAGGTAGGCTTTTTTCCATGGTAGCTTCTCTAATGAGTCATTTCTCCTTCCTTTATTTCTCATTTAACTCACTTGAGGGTTATAAAGGGATCAAATGTACCTCTGTGGATGTTTCTAGGACTTCAGGCTGCTCTTTAAGCTCAGTATTTCTAGCTCTTTAATGTGTATTGCCCATCATTACAAGCTTTGAAACATACACCACTGGAGCATTGCCTTTATTAGCACATGTGGAAAGCTCTAGTCAAGAAAAAAAAACATTATTTACCTCTTAAACAAAGGCAGATTTCACTTTCAGAGGAGTTAAGTTCCAAATGCTAATACTAGGTCAAACACAGTACAATAAGCAAAATCAAGGCTCATCAGTTTCTACTATCCTTTCTACCTCATGGTCTCAGACATTTCAAAAGACTTGTGTTGTGACGGAGGAAATTTTCCCAGCCTGTCCCAGTTTAATCCATGTGGCTTGGGCCAAAGCCTTTTCCTTCTCAAACCTTGCAAATTCATAGCTGCAAAGATCAGCAACATGACACCTAAAGTGTTAATCAAATGTGTTCCTCATAAGACATTTCATTTTGTATCATATAAGTATGATTGATAGATAGATAGATAGATTGATGGATAGATAGATAGATAGATAGATAGATAGATAGATAGATAGATAGATAGATATGCAGAACCCATCACACAATGGAAATAACCCCAAGTGCAATAACACACCAGCTCTTAAAGTAAACTTTAAATACGTTTCTTTGCCTTGCCTGTTTGCTTAAGTGAATTTGACCTTCTCTTCCCTCTGTCTAAAATCTTCCTGTTACTTGTGTTGTTATAGATTGTGGCATCTGTGTAGCATTTTCCTCTTCCTTATATCATGGCAACAAGCAAGTTAACAATCGATGGCTAACTCAGAAATGTCCTTTCTTCAGTGGCAGTGGAATTTTGGAAATCATGTTGACATAAAGTTTCTCCCTTGCCACCTTTACAGACCATTTTTACTAAAAATAAAAACAAAAAATCACAAAGATTTGACTGCTGCATTAATCATTAAAGACGAAAAAGAAAAGTTTGCTCTCCTTTAATTTGCAACCAGCGGTGAAAAACAAATCCAACCTTTCTCTTCAAAAGGGAAAATAAAATCCAAATAATGTAGCCTCCAAATAATTATCAGCAGTCTAGCTGTACTGTCAGGGAGAAATATACAAGATTCAATTTTAACTAGAGATTACAGCCCAGCACCCTTGTAGCCCTGAATGTCAGTCATGTCACCTTCTCCTGTCAGGAATTGTGTCAGGACTCACATGGGCAGCGTGAGGTAGAGACAGTGCATTGCCTCGCCAGGGCTAGTGTATCCAAACTACTCAGGGAAAAAAATGTCGGAACTTTCCTGGCCCACTCCTCCTCTTCCAAGTGAAAACAGGCAGAGTCACTTCCCTGTTGCAGCCTTCCTCCTCCAGTCTGCCACACCCAGCACTGTGACAAGGGTTTTTCTCTGTGCCTCATACCAGGACATGATGAACAAAACATTCCAGGGGATATATTCTGGACCCTGAATCTCATGGACCATCTGCCCTTGTTTTTGAGTGAAACACAAATGCAGTTCAGTATTTTCCTGGAGGTTGGGGTGCTGTATTGTTCACAGGTGTGATCTCTGCTAATGGTTTGTTATGTTGACAGACTAAGCAGTGATTCCTGATTGGTCCCCTACAGGAAAATTTGCCTGTGGTGTCTCAGTACCACTGTGCGGGCTCACAGTTCCCAGTGTAAGGACGTTTGCATGAGAGCGAAGGAAAAGCCTGAGCTTCAGCAGCTCATAATCAAATTGCTGCCGTATTCGCTAGAGCTTTCCATCGGCTGCCTTTTTCTGGGAAAGGGAAAGGGAAATGGGAAGGGAAAGCAGGAAAGAGAAAAGGGAAAAGGAAAAGGGAAAAAAAGGAAAGGGAAAATGGGGAAAAAGAAAAAAGGGGGAAAAGGGGAAAAAAGTGAAAAGGGGGGAAGGGGAAAAAAGAGAAAAAGGGAAAAAAAAGGGAAAAAAGGGGGAAAGGGAGAAGAGGGGAAAAGGGGAAAAGGAAAAGGGGAACAGAAAAGGGAAAAGGGGGAGGGGAAGTTCAGGGAAGGGAAGTTGAGGGATGGGAAGTTCAGGGAAGTTGAGGGAAAGGAAAAAGAAGAAAAAAAAAGAAAAAAAGAAAAAGGAAAAAAAGAAAAAGGAAAAACAAAGGAAAAAGGAAAAAAGGGAAAAAAGAAAAAAGAAAAAAGAAAAACAAAAAAAAAAGAAAAAAGAAAATAGAAAAGGAAAAAAGAATAAAGAAAGGGAAAAAAGGAAAAATAAAAGAGGGAAGAAAGGAAAGGAAAGGAAAGGAAAGGAAAGGAAAGGAAAGGAAAAAGTTATAGCTCCTAAGGAGGAGTTGGAATTTTTTTATTTTATTCCTTCTTAATTGTCAGTATGATTGGAAGTAGCTAATTGTTTTACATCTTAAGATATTGCTCTTCCAAGAGCTAGTTCACCGTATGCAACTGTTTAAAGCATTTGAATATGCTTTCTGTGTGCACGGCTTTCTGCTTCAGTGTCCTCCCTTGGCTGCCTTTTCCTAGCCTCATTCTTTATTGCAAAGGACATTTGCAATGAAAATGGGATCTCTGCTTCTTAACAGTTCATCTGCTCCTGCTGCTCATTTCCCCACCTGAAGTCACAATCCTCCACTTGTGACCTCGCTGCAGGTTTCTGTGGTGAGAGGATTATGTTGTTGCAAATAGAGGTTTATAACTTCAGGAAGAGAATGAGCAGCCAGAGCAGATGGACTCCTTTGAAATGAAGATCCTGTCTTCATGCAAATCCTGTGAATGATAAAAGGACGAGAGGGAGAAGTGGCAGAAATTACACAAGCAGGATTGTTTCTAAATACAGAGCACAATTATTATTCCGTGTCCCATTCCGCGTCTGGAGCAGGGTTAATAGGAGAGACCCTGTAAGTCCTGGGGTAGTTCAGAGAAGCGATCAGCATTTGTACACATTTTAAAGTAGCCTTCAGACAGCTCTGATACATCCCTTAGTTCTGCTGGTGTCTGCCTGCTATTTTGGGTGATACCAGATTTAAAACAGGGTAGTCTGTTGAAAGGAAAATAGTACAAGTCTTTATAGCTTGAAATAAGAATCAATTACCACAATCAGGAACTGTAACTAACTCACTTACTTTGTGGCTCAGGCTCACAGAGGGATGCTTAGCAGTGAGTCACGCTGGCAGTGAGGCCAGTTCCAGGAGAACTGTAGGGCAAGTTTCTCGGAAATGGGTAGACTTTCTGGCGAAGCAGTTTTCTAAGCCAGGTTCCTATGATGTTCTCGGTATTTTTTTTTAAAAGTATGCAGCAGCAGTCAACTTGATGCAGTGCAACTCCTACCCATTTCGTTGTGTCCAAGAAGTCGCACAACTTCTGAGCCTGACATACATTTCATCTTTTCAGCAGCTGAAGCAGCAAAGATTGCTTTCAATTGTAGTCATCTCTGGTGCCTGAATTTGCATCCCCTGTGCCATCCTCATTGTGTAAATATGCCTAGAGACATACTTTTAAGGCAGTGTACTGGCTAATTATGCATTTGAGAATGAAATGGCCTTCATCTGTTTAACAATTAGATCCAGAACATCCTTTAGCCTTGCTGGGGACAGTGATCACCAAACTCAGGGGCTGCTTGTTACTACCTGCAACCGTCAATTCTCCTGAACTATTTAAGGCACACAAAAACACTGTTATTGGCACTTGGAGCAAAAATCTATGTTTTCTTGTCTCCCAGCGTGTGAGCCCCAACAGGTTATCAGGGAAAAGGCATGAAATTATTCTGCAGCTGGGAATTGGACATGCCACAGTGTTCTCCCGTTGTCTTTACAGAGATCCACAGGCTTTCCCAGTGATCCATGGCTCCACAGAAGCCAGGTCTTAGTGGCAGGTTGCCTGGCTGTGTCAACACATGGGAACATGAAGCAAGCAGTGCAGACTTGTGACACTGTCACTGCTGTGACATGTGACCCAGGAGCCAGACAATGAGTCTTCTTTTTGAAATGTTTGCCTGCGTATATCTCATTTTTCATCTGGTTCAAACTCACAAGAGTGAGATGGTAGTAGGTTTTGGAGACGAAGAAATAGACAATTATATGCTTTGCAGTCACATAAGAAATCAGTTGGGGATAAGTCAGATAACTGAACTACAATTTTACTCAATCACTTCACTGTCCCTTTTTCTTCTATTGCTTTTACCTAGGATTTTCAGCAGAAAGCCGATTAAAAAATATCATTAATTGAAAACATAAATAATAATGAAATTAGATTCTTGCTTT
>VWZS01004794.1:0-19063 GCA_013397075.1 Rhabdornis inornatus
AAATATTAATGTAAGAACTGATGTGTTATTTTGTAAGAAGCCTTTTAAAGACTATATCCGTGTGATATTTTTTCTCCCTAAATCCTCCATTACATGCTTGCAAGGGACTGAAATCTATGTACACACAGTGAACATATACTACTCTGCAATACTCATCTTTTAGAGTCCAAAATTGGGAAGACTTTCAGCATAATTCAATTGTCTACTGTGCCAATTTGCATTGCCAGTGGTTTGGCTCTACTTTTAAACACATATAAAAATATATATTTAATTATCATGAAGAAATATATATATTTCTTCTAGCAAATTGCATATGCTAGAATATTGCATCAAGCATATTGCTCTTCCCTGGAATAAACAAGGTAACGTTCTTCATGATGCTGGATACCTTCTGACATTTGAATAAATTTTTCTTTTCCACGGTGACAGCACCAATTAGTTTGTTATAAACCTGTTTCACTCCCAGCTACTTATCAGCATGTTAGCTGGTAATTTTATAAGTATGTAATATGATCTTGACTTTTTAAGAAAAAAAAAAATACTTCAGTGAATGTAGAGGCCTACTATGCAGTAGGTAAGTACCGACCACCATGCATAGTAGCAGAGTTTAGGTTCCCTCTACTGAGGCACCACAAAAGTGTCTTGTTAATATTATAGTCATTACTGCTGCCCTACTGAAGAATTTCTAGGGACCAGAAGTAAATGTAAGAAGGTTCTCACTGAAGTGGTCAATCCTCCACTAATCTGAAATGAATGAGACAACATAAAGATCATTGCAGTCAGATGGGTATTTTTGCCCTGCATGGATTTTTCTTATTTTTAAGCTGGTTAAATAAGAAGGTTCAGAACCTTAGATTTAGCTATTATAGAGTTTCTTATTTACAGTTGTATATCAAATGTGCAATTTAAACTGAAGATAAGAGTTCTGCAGTTTTGCTGTTACTATAAAAAAAGTAAACTACTGAAGATAAGCCATGGGAGTAAAAGAGTATTTCAGTGACAATTCACAGCTGGCAATGATATAACGTAAGAAAAAGAAATTGAGAATAGTTTTTGCAATCTGCAATTTTTTAACTTAGCAGAAAATGATGGTATTTTAAAGGTTGTGCTAAATAGGTCTATATTATGTGGAAAATGGGAAAAACATATAAAATGGATCTCAGACAAAAGAAAGTCTAAACAAAGATTTACCAAAACTATTATTAAATAAAATAAACAATTGTTTTCTGTCAGAACAATAGGAAGCAGAAGCAAAAAATTAGAAAATTGGGTAAGAGAAGTTTTTGCTGATAGTAATAAAGTGATATTTATTCTGTTGATTTTTATGAACTCATTCTAGACCTGCTAGGGCAAAATTCGAGCATAACTATTTCTGATAAGAAAGTTTAAACCTTTCACGAAGACCAGAGGAGTGAGTACATTCTTCCTCCTTGTAAACTTACCCAAATTCATCAGTTGCCCACTGAGACCAATAGAGAAGCATCCTTCCCAATTGTGGATTCTGGATTATGACCTGATTGAAATAAAATATTCAGCTCGGTAAAATGAGAGGCAGGCTCGGGATCCCAGACACCCCAGCAGATGGGAATAGGTCCGTCTCCCAGCGGGGTAGGTGCCAGATCAGTGGCTGCTCTCACAAGCAGAGGTTCACCCCACGGCAGAAGCAGGAGCTCTGGGCTGGGCTCCGGCGGCAGCAGCGAATTCCCTTCCCTAAGCAGCGGCTCCTACCGACCTGCTCCGAAGCCCAGAGAGAGAGAGCTAGCAGCTGTCCCAGCCCCGTCCTTTACCTGCCCAGTTCTCGTGGTGTCTCTGCCCCTAGGAGAGAAACTCCCAGGTAAAAGAAGTGCAACCAGATGTCCTCCTCACCTGAGCTTGGCCACTTCTTTTGTTTTTCTTAAGTACTCAGTCATAAGTGTTTCCTACCAACTCATGGGAAAAAATTCCCTAAGTAAAGAAGTGGTATCTCCTTTCTTTCAGAAGCAAGTAAATGAGCAAAGGAAGCAGAGGTCCAGTAGGACTAGCCAAGAATTCATCAGCTTTTTGCTTTAAAGGGAAATGTACAGAACATTGCATGCGTTTCTTTGTTTCTACTGTACTTAACACAAATATGCAGGGAGGAAATTTTGAGAGAGGATGCAACCAAATTTAGTTAATTGTTGAGTGCAAAGCTGGGAAAGGACTGTTTCAACGATGGAAAACATTTCCTTGCCTTGTGCCTCTTCAGGGGTTACCCTGATGTTGATGGGAGCTCCTAGAGCCAACACTGATGAGCTGTGGAAGGGCAGCAAGGCTCTTGGAATTGTGTCCTGAATGAAAAAGTAGAGCAATACGTTTCAGTTTGCCCTTCCTCTGGATTTCATATCTGCTGCTTGCATTGTCATGCTTATTTAAGTCTTAGGTAATAGAATGCAAACTTTAGTAGTACCATATAATTTCACTCTTTACAGTACTGTGTCCACAGATGATGGCAGGGTCATTGCTCCTACATTGCACAGAAAAAATGATAACATCTTCTGGAGCCCAGTATAACAGGAAGGTCAATGATTTTACCAAAGTACTTTGCAGAAATTTGCATGATACATAAATATATTAAAAAAACAACAGAATTTTCAGGTTACCCCAGAAAAGTAGCAATAAAACACTAATTTCATTAGATCTGTTCAAAATAGGGCATAGATAGTAAAGCTTATTGGTTTGCAATTTATTAAAGTCCAGAAATTTGTTCTTTTTGCTATTTGTCTTACTGCAAGCTAACAGCACTGTGTGAGAGCCTGAGGTGGAAAACTGCAATGGCAAGGAAAGGACTTGCACATATCACTTCTGGAAAATGAATGTCCAAATCCCATGCCTTTGCTCGATAAACTCTCCTTACAGGCAAAAGTTTTACAGAACTTTAATTCCTTGAAAAGAAATTTTTAAAATATATTGTCTTCAGAATAGCATTTATAGTTCAGTAAGATACTTCTGTTACTTTATTTTATGACTATGGGCAAACTCAAAACAATAATTTTTTATTTTTTATTTTTTTTTTTAATTTACATAATGCCCCGAGACTGGTTTTATAAAAGGAAGTATCTGCAAGTTATCTCAGTAGATTGTTTATTTTAAATATAATTTCTGAAAACCCACTTCTGGAAAAAAAATTTTTCTCATGAGCCTGGCAAATAACTCAGAGCATTGATTTTTAGTTCTACTTCAAACTAGGTGTCTGTCCTTATAGCAAAAGGCAATTTATATTTACTGTATTTGAGTTATGAGATATTCATGTAGGGCTATTTTTGTTTTATACCTGAAAGTACATTGAAAGCTTTCTAGACTGACACAAAGTAACAATTTATCCTGACAGATAAATATATCCAGACCTTATGAAGACTGTAAGGATCATACTTTTCATTTGCATGTTCTACAGAACAGAAGATGTATTATTGTAGGTTGCAGAATCTGTTTATTAACTGAAAACTTTCCTGATGGATATATGAGATTTTAGATGTAACCCACCCCCCCAAAAAATATTTTAGAAAAACTACCATTTGAATACTGAATTTGGAAAGTTTAATTGCAAGGTAGCCCACATGAATATGCATCAGGGGTATGCAATTACACAGTATAACTCCAGATTTACCAAATATAATCCATCTAACAGCTACATAGTGTCCTAATTTTGATCTTTTACATGTGGTATATTTTGATCACGGATATGATGTGCATCCTAAAAATCAATTTTAAATGGATCATTTTTTAGTATTTCCAGCTCAGCTATAGTTATGACAGATTTATAAAACTGTGTAAGTGAAATAACACCTAAATTCAGTAACTTTCCTGCTCCAGAATAAACAAGTTCAGGAGAATGTGCACCTTGAAAGTCTATCACTGATCTAATCAGAGTTGTGCTCCTAGGAAGTTCTCGTAGTCAAAAGAACTGATGGTGACTGTGCCTTATGTTTTGGTCTGGTGACCCCTTATCACACCTCACGAGAAGTAGCCCTTGCAAGAAGAGGCGTCCAGGAGAACCGGCTGATGCTGAAGACACACCTTCTCCAAGCTCAAGACTGGTCTGTCTCAGTGAACTGGAAATGAAGTAAATGTGACAGAAATAGGTTCTGACTAGCTCAAATATAAAACCAGAGTGTATACAAGGTGTCAGCAGGGCAAGTGACCCATGAGGAATTCAGAGACATTGATTGTGCTGGAATGGATTTAGAAAAGCCAAGACCTGCCTGGAGCTGGATTTGGCAAGGGATGTAAAAGGCAACAAAGATAATTTCTATAAAGAGTAGAAGGATGACTAAGTAAAATGGGGTACCACTGCTGCATGGGCAAGAATTATGGTGAGAAAGGACATGGAAAAGACCAATATGCTTTTGCCTGTAATCCCTTCAGTCTTTAACAGTAATACCTGTACTAGTAATACCAGTGCCCAGGTGCTGAGACTGCTGAGAAAGACGGCACCAAGGAAGAGCTGCCCTTTGTAATGGAGAACCAGGTGAGGGAGCACTTAAACAAACAGAACATAAGTAAGTCCATGGACCCGGAGAGCTGCACCCAGAAGTGCTGAAGTAGCAGTCTGAAGGCTCTGTGAGGCTGCTGCTGCTTATTTCTGAAAGGCCACAGTGACTGGGAGGGGTTCCTGAATACAAGGAGAAGGCAAGTGTCAGTTTTATATTCTGTCAAGACAAGCAAAAAAGAAGTATGTGGGGATCTATAAGCCAGTCAACCTCTCCTCAGTTCTCAGGGATGAAGAGAAGAGAAGAGAAGATTTAGAAGGATCTTGTGTATGAATATATGATGCAGGGGAGTAAAGATGACAGAACCAACGATTTCTCTGTGCTACTCAGTGGAAGGATGAAATTCCACTTTAGCACGACCTCCCCTTTTTTTACTGTGAGAGTGGACAAGCAGTTGGGTGGGTTGCAGAGAGGTTGGGGAGTCTCCATTCCTGAAGATATTAAAATGCCAGTTAGACATAGTCCTAGACAATCTTGTCCAGCTGGCCCTGCTTGGAGCAGGTTTGGGAAGATAGTATCCAGAGCTGCCTGGTAACCTGTAAAAATTCTATGATTGTGTGACTTTCCTAATCTTGCTTTTGGTGGAGGTCTGAAGATTGCCACAACTGCAGTAAACACTGCTGTAGAAATTTCTGGGATAGAGAGCTCCTGAGTCATGGGGAAGCAGAGTGATGCAAACCAAAGTGCTGCTTCTATGAAGTCTACATCTTCCTGCCTTGCAATCCTTAAACTGAGTTTAACAAGTGTCATTCATAAATGAGGCTAAAAGATCTGAGGTTTTACCCCTCCTACCTATGAGGACACATTTTGTTCCTGGCCAAAAGGAGAGGTTATGAAAAAAAATGCCCTAAACAAGCAAACAAAGAAACTAACAAATAACCTTTCACCTTTCTTGAAAAATATGTGTATTTGAGAGAAAGAAGCTTTTAAGTCGCAGATTTTTAGTACTGTAAATATTTTTATTTGAAGTAGCAACTTAGAAAAAATTGACATGTTTTTGTCGGATTTTTTTTTATTGCCAAAGGTAATTGCCTTTTTTATCCTTTGTCAAAACTGTTTTTCATGCAATAGGCAAGGGAAAGATTTCATAGCAGATAATTTTTCAATTTTATAATGGTTGGATTAGTTTGTGGGGGTTTTTTGTTTGGTTTTGTTTGGGTTTTTTGGTGCTGTTATTGTTGCTTCTGGGTATTTTTTCTCCCTTCTTTTTGTTGCCACTGGCATTGGCCTGCAGAGGGAAAGATAAATACAGCACAGAATGGTTAGGACAGTTAACTAAACTGTAGTTTATTTGTCCTACCTTTATTTGAAAACAGAAGCCCAAAATATACAATTATATGCATGGGTTTATTTTTTCTCAAATAAGACTTCTCCACTGTCCCACCTGATAGTTCTAATTAATAGGTGAAAGAAGGATGCAAGCTGCATCACAGTTAAAAATTATGCAGGAAATAGTATGCTGTGATAACATTTGTTGTCAACTCTTTCCTGGATCTTTGACTGAGTCCAGCTTTGGGGGAAAAATTAAAAGAATGGAAGTTAACCTTCATGGTAAGAGTCTGGTCATCCTTTCTGCTTTTATTCTTTCTCCAAAGAAAGGCAAAGCACAAAACTGATTTTGGTAAGCATTTGTGCTTTCTGTTGTCTCTTGTAGCTCCATCACCTAGTCCTCGGTGAGAGCTGGTGCAGCCCAGCTGAGAAATATTTGAGTTAGTTATCAATGGAGATTTCCCCGTGTGAAGTCCTGTGTGTGGCCTTCCCACTCTTCACCCATGAAGTATTATCTGCAACCACTGGAACCAGGAGAAAAATTACTGCACCAGACACAAAAGAAAAAGCAAAACTAGGTGATATAACCACTCCCAAATTCCTTATTGTAATATCTTACTGATCTTTCCCCCAAATCAAAATTTAGTCTCTCTGATTTTTTGCTGACAAGTTCACCTCTCTCCACCTGCATACCACAAACAGCCTGTCACTTACCAGAAAATGAACCCATCTCAATTTGAATCATCAGTGGTGTTGGCATGCTTTAGATTAGCTGTGCCATACACTCTTCTAGACTCCAGTATCTACAGCTTTGAAAATGTAATCTTCTCAGAGTTAATAAAATGTATGGTAAAGCTACAGCTTCTATTTTATTTGTTGGTGATTATTCCCTTACTTGTGAGCAAAAGAGTGGCATTTTTATGGTTGTATTTGTATGCAAATGCCTGTGACCAAGGAAGAAAGTTATTAATCCATATTTAGATAAAACGTGCCTAAGTTCCTGAAAGCATAGTAATTATAGCAGTGCTAACAAAGTTATTCTTCTTTTCAGAGAATAAGTACTATCGGATTTTCACATTTAGGTGTACTCACAAGATAAATAATCAAATTCTCCTTATGTAGAGTTGTTTGCCTGCTGGGAGAAATTAAGCATTTCCTGCAGTTAAACCTCTGGACATGTCCTCAGCAAAGTCTGTCTGGTGATCCCAAGAAAATTAATTCACCAGGCTGCACAAATCTGAGCTTTTACAGTGACAGAAAAATGACATGAGGGGTAGTATCCTGACTTGGATTGCCTATCATTCCCCTAGCTGTGTGTTTACAACTTAAATTAGTGCCTGGAATCACCCAGGCTACACCAGCTCATTAATGAAGAGGTCTGGTTTTCTGGAGCTTGCTTTCAAAATGTTTGATTTCTCTCCTCTCTCAGTTTCATGATCCCATTTCTCCTGGCTGGAAGGAGATGAGATTTTAACATTTTATTTCAAGGTCAAAGCAGATGTCTGTGACGCACAGTACAGTAGTGAGACCAACATATATCCTTTGCATTTCCCAGGGGTAACGGGGCTGAGCTAAGAAAACTTGCTACCAAATAAAAGCCTTGCAGAGAAAAAAATATGAGACTATGCCAGCATTCCAGTTGCTCCTCAATCCTGTGTCTCCCCAAATCACAGGCAATACCTGAATTACTCCTAAACAACACAATGCACAAACCACAGATCCTGAGCAGTAGTAGGAATACACTTGCAAATTGCCCAGTGAATTTTTGACAAATTCACTCCTGGAAAGAAATAACATGTTTTTTTGACTTGTTGGCTTGCAGATGTTGAAGGTACATATTATCAAGTGATGCAGAAAGCCTGCTGAGCAATCAGAAATTGAATTCACTTCCTAAGCCACAGTAGTTTTTTTACTTGACAGTTCAGTACAATTCATGCTACACAGACTTTGCTCTCTTTTTAAAAATGCCATCTTTTAGTGTTAAACAACAACAACAACAACAAAACTGAGAAAAAGTGATTGTAAAACGCAGTAGAGAGAATTTTTTTTATATTCTAAATCTGGTGAACTGTTTCCATGAAAGAATACTGAACCCATAATTAAATTATTAACCTGATGCTCAGGATACTCACGTTTTCTAGTTCCCAATAATATAGTCTCTATCTGATATATACTTGCGTGTTTTTCTGCTAGTGAAGTCATAATACTTCAGTGACAATGGATAGCAGTATAAAGATCCATATACTAGAGAATATCAGGTGATACAGATATAACAATGATGGGAGTTATATATCCCAGATAAATTATTTTTAATTGGTCTATATTTCTGATAACTGTATCACACAAATTCGAATATATTATTTTATACTTTGTCTAGTAAGTATGAGGAGGATGTGTATGCACAGAACTGTACTATATTTGGGTGTGCCTGCACTGAAGGAAGGAAAGAGAAATATAAAATTATTATGATACCTTTGGAAGATATAATGAGTGAGCTAAGATCTTTGCAAAAACCACATAAATACCGTCCAGTTTTTAAACTGTACATGTTTTTCCTGTTAACCAATAGATTAGCATACTAGAGAAAGACAGTTAAATAGCCACAGTGAAAAAAAGGCATAGTGAAGGGTACAGCGATGGCATAAAACTATGGCGCATTACCCCAGTGTCTTCTAAAAACTATTTTTAGCATGTTAGGAAATAATTTGTAATATGAAAATGCAGTAATCTAATTTTTTCCCTTTCATTCTTACAAAAAAATATATAAACTTGTCCCATAATACACTGACAAGTAGGAAGTATGCATCACTTAGTGTGTATCTGTGACAAAGGAAATATATTTACTGCACCATATTTTGTTGATTCAAGGGCTTCATAAGGAACTCTTCACTTGGTGAAATTATGATAACTATGTGGCTAGAAATAGTATTTCTACAAACTTAAAAACTCAGACGAAAATTTAACTAGATCAATAGTAAAACGGCAAAAAATCTCTTTCCCTTCTAACTGTGCTTTTGCAGGGCAAGTTCTTGTTAGCAGGCTCATTTCCACACAACTGTATGATTTTCTGGATTACAACAGGCATTGCCCACTTGTGGAGCTCCTTCCATCATGTCTCAGGTACAGCGAGTTGCTCTCTGAACTTCAGCAGCCATCCTGTCTTCCCTGTCCATTATAGATGGTGACACTTATGCCTCCCTGCCTCCCATTTTCCCTCCCCGCCATTTTCTCCTCTGAGAAATGTTAATGGAAGGACTATTCAGTCTTGCAAAACACAATCAATCTGAACTCCTCTTCCTGAGGCGAAAAAGCAGAAAGAGAATAGAAAAGAAAACAGATCCTCTTTGTCACAGGTTAGCTAGCTATATTATGGCCACATTTTCCCACATTTCCTAAGCTGACTTTGAGTGTCAGGCATCAAGGAAGGCCGCAGAGCACTTGTGGTGATGTTCTTAAGGCAGTAGTTAGGAGTCAAAATGGTGGACTAAGTTTCTTACATGTTTTTAAGAGATGCAAGAAGGAAAGGTGGCAGAAAATACATCTTCAATAAATAAACTTACATTTGTGTGCAGAAAACACATTACTTACTGTATTTCAGAAAAAGTACATATGTTGGATTCTTCAAGAATTTGGGACTGGTTATTAAGCTCTTCTGCTGTTAATTTGGTCCAGGATTTTACTGTTGTTACTTTCCCAAAGAAAACAGAATAAAATAAATAAATACAAATATTCTAATTCTTCCAAATGAAGAAATAAAACAGGACACTGAATGCAAATATGAATAATAGTCATGGAGGCAGTGGGAAAACCAGATTGCATTATTTATGTAGTTTTTAAGTACTGTGTAATGTAATGTTGAAACAAATTTAATAGTGCAAACAGTGAAATAGCAAAAGCAGTGTGACACTGCAAACCTGGGTCCTAATCTCAATGATTTTTGAACAGAAACACAAGACAGAAAAAGAATCCTATCACAAAATTAGCAAAGGACTTGTTTATAAATGATTTTGTGAATAAAATTTCATCTCTATTTTAATCCAAACTTCTCTAACCTAATAGCATGAGATTGGCACAAAGAGCAAACAAATTGACATAATCTAGTTTTAAGGTATAGCAAACCAAATCACTATCAGAATAAACTTTTAGAGGCAAACTTTTAAATTCTGAAGTAACATGTCTAAGCAGCTAAAGGAAAAAAACAACAAAAAACATGCTTAACAGTACTATGTAGTTCTGCAATTTCTGTTTCTGTGAACACCTACATAAATAGATTTTAAATTTTCATAGTTGTGTTGGTAGATGGAAGATTTGTTTATGAGAAATTCTACATTTTGATCTAGGTGTTTGCTTTTTTATACTAGCATTCCACAATTCTGTTTCAACAATCACCTGCAATGAGCAATATAGGCTGTAAACAACTACAAAGGAATTCCACGCTCTTCTCACAGATTCTGTCTTGAAAGAACACAATTTCACTCCCACTGTTGAATATTTCTCAGTTTTTAATATCTGTTCAAGCCATGCTGCATCGTTTCTTCTTTCAAAGATTGTGGCTACCTTGTAAAAAGTCATGGTCTGATCAACATATAGAAATATCTGTTTCTTAACACTGTTGACCAACAGTAATTGGCTAACAAAGCACGTATTGACCAACACAGCACAGCTCTCTCTCGCAGCGGTGTGAGGACCAGCTCTTACACCTTGGGGTTTATTTAGTACATAAATTTCCAAAATGCCTTAGATTTTGGATCATTCCTTTCAACTTCTTATTCTTAACTCCTATTTAAGAATAAGGACATCAGCCTCTTTCTCATCTTGCTGAATATTTGCCTCATGCCTCAGTCCAGATCCATCCCATTGCTGTGGACTCTGAGCTATACATCTCCTACCTGACTGCTGATCAAACTGCCATCTTTCTTCTTAGGAGAACAACTTGATTTAGATTTGTCCAAACCAAGGCCCTGACAGTTACTAGGAACCACAAAATTGCAGTTATCAGGTTAAAAATTATTATTTTCCTGGAGAAAGAGAAGGTGATAATGTGTGATGAAAAAAATTTTGTTGGTTTGTAAATCACATGCACAGGTAGAGGTGATCTTTAGCAGGATCTTATTCAGCTTCATTCCACGTGCCATTTGTACTGGCTCCTGTGGTATTTCAGATACTGCATGGTAAAATCAGATACACTTCTAAGCTGTAGAGAACACAGAATGAGTGGCATTGCTCTTCTGGTCAGGCAAGGAGACCTTAGGACAGCAGGTGCTTCTTGTTTCTTATACTGAAAGCCCAAGGATTGCCAGGGCCCTTGATAGTAATCCAGATAAATTGTAGTTACAAGCTGTTTTCAGTCCTCTTGCCCTTGCTCAGGGTTGTGTACATGACTTGCCCTGGTAACTGACACATATCCCTCACATAATGTGCAGAACCGAGGAGAAGGCAGAGAAGATGTTGTGCCTTTAGGCTGATATGCCACACTGTAGATGGATGCGAGGTATAACTACCAGGCTCTTGAAATAAATCCACAGGGTTAAGAAAGGAACAGATATGATGTGACAGCATTTCTGTCAAAAGAGTTGATTAAAAGGCCAAGGCTTTCCCACATGAATACACACTGATGGTTGCTGGAGGCTTAAGGAATTATGAGCAAACTGAAGTTTTATCAGGTTATGTTAGGCAGTTGCATTCAACATGTGACCAAAGCAACAGCAAAGATATCCTTGAAACTGGGCCAACAACAGGATTCAAATTGTAATGTTTTACCATATAATGGAGGTCACTGAAGTTACATTTTAGAGCCGGGATGGTGTTTCTTCTACTAAAGAGTCTCAAAGCTAAAGTTAAAAAAGAAGTGCAGAATTTCAAGAAGAAATTCCTCATGTCTAGTGTCAAGCATTTTCTGACAGTCCAAGCAGGTTTTTTGTATCGAGTAGCACTCAGGATTCCAATTTTCTAAAAATCTTACCTTTTAAAATATATGTGCTGCCACTGAACACTATTTATTATAGGTAAAGACTTCAGAAATTAACAAAGTGGGCAGCAGAAGAGTGCTTAAAACTTTTATCTTTTCCGCTTTAGCTGCAGCAAAATTAAAAACAAAAAACAAACACAGTTACCTTTTTTTATTAGACAGTAAGACACAACCATAGTTTGCTGCTGAAAGTTTTGTTTATTTACAGCCTAGTAGGCTCTATATAGGAGGCTAATAATTGCTGTTTATTGCTGTCCTTTGAGATATCTGGTGTCCATTGTGCTCTGAAATAAAGTGGAGTGTTCAAGAGGCACACACAGAGAGACTATTGCCAAGAAGTACTGTAAGAAATGTCCTTGAATGTATTGCCTCACTTCGTTCAAACACGCCATCTTAATGGTAAATAGATGTTGTTTCCATCCTGAGCCTAAGCTGTTAGCAGGTTCTATTTTTCCCTTCTAGTCAGTCTTCTGGGCCATCTGGACCACTTCAGTTGCATAGACTTCATGCTTTCCTTCATTTTCCTTCCTTTCATTTTTTTGGGGGAGAGTGAGATGATGACTGCCAATTTGGGAACCTAATTTCTGATTTTAATTGCTTAGTTTATTTTGTGAACAGCTATTTCATAGGATAAAGAGGGAATTAATACAGTATTTTTGTATTATTTTGCATAATATTGCATGTCAAAAACTAAGATGCTGCAGTATAAAATAGCTATGTACACAGGCAAACAAAAACAATGTAAGACACAAAGTCTGTGTGATGTATGTACTTCAGTTCTTGCTTGAAGCTGAGAAGAAAACACAACTCATCTGCATGTCATGTACTTCCTTTGCAGAATATTTAGCAGTGTCTCTTCTCAGTAAATTAGTGCTCATACAATAGTGCTGCTGCCATAGTTTTGAATCAAAGTGTATCTCTCTGGAAACTCCTAAAAGAGATGTACTAATTGTTTCATCTTCACTGTGAGACCTGCTAATCACAAAGCACAGGAGAGGCTTGAACCAGAAAAGGTGGTTCCTTGTGATTTAAAATCTCTATCTGCAGCTTAGCAGAGTAGGAAGATGCAAAAGATGCGTGACTAGAAAGAATTGAATGCAGTTCCCACTAGAGGGAAGAGTTAAAATCTAAATGAAGATAGCAGAAGAGAAGAAATCCCACCAGTTCTTTATTCTTCAGTGTCCAGCAAAGACAAAATAATTCAATCTGTGGCTAGCTTGTCTTGTTATATGATATCTGTGACCACAGGCATGTCTGTGACACAAAAGGTGAAACAGAATCATGGAATCATAGAACAATTTGGGCTGGAATTGAGCTTTTAAAGGCTATCTAGTGCAACCTTCCCAGCTGCAAGGTCGTCTAGTAAAACTCAAGGATCAGGTTGCTTATTCTGGTTTTCTTTACTGGGGCATTTCTGCATGGATATAACATAATTCCAGGTAAAAACAGGGCTTTTCATGTTCAAAAACTAAAAGGCCAGACTTTGAGCATCCTGTATCTGTAATCAGGCCTATTTAAGGCATGTCAGAAGATTCAAAATGTGATACGTCTCTTACACTGCAATCCTGACATTTAGTATTTTTCTTTTGTCCCAAATAAAAATATAAAGGCAAAATGTTGACATTTCTGTGAAAGGCTTTATGAAACATCTCCTTTAAAAATTAATGCAGTGATTGTATCAATGGGCTTATATCCCATGGAAACTTGCAAGACTTAAAAGTTATAAGTATTTTTGTTTGTTTGTTCGTTTGTTTTGGACAGAAATTCATTGCAGGAGTTTGACAACATCTTACTAAAATCAATGTATTTCTGTTAAATTTTGATGATCAGCATTTTTGATAGAGAAATATCATTACATTCTCTTTAATCAGGGTGTGTTGAATTTCCAGAATTTTGGACATTAATTCATTCAGTTCAATAGCTGAAACTTTACTGAACAGAAAGAAATATACATTCTACTTCAGTGCCTGAAGTTATCTTTCAAATGGTATATACTGCAAGCTCCTTGGGCTCATTCCCTTTCAATAGTCATTTAGAGTACACAGGACACAGAAGATGTCTTCTCTGTGGTTTCTCAGAAGCAGTAGCTGTATTCTTAATTCAAAGTTCCTAGGGCATAATCAGTCTTTTAAGCTCTCTTAGCATCAAAATAGTAAAATAATTAAAATTAAAAAAAACCAAAAAATAACAACAACAACAAAAACCACTAAAAGACCCCCAGATCCAAGAGAAAACATCTCCAGAAGGTACCAGTTTATAACATACATTAGCTGGTGAAAGAACTGAAAAAATCCAGTCAGTCAGCATGCTGGCTGAGTTTGGAGGCAAAGAGTCAATTGCTGCCGGGGGTTGGCGTGTGGAAAAGCCATTGTGGATAACTGGTCACGAATTCCTGCTTAAGCTACTTTCCAGGTCTTTTTCCTTGCTCAGTTTGCACACCATTGTAAACATAGTTAGAGCCAGTGGGCTCATTTCCTGAAACAAACATTTGTGTACTGAAAAGTAGATGTTGAACAAAAAATTCTATATTTTATGTCTACAGACTTACAGATGACAATTCTGAAACAAGGAAAGTGAGATCTGCCTATGTCCATAAAAGTCGGAATTGTTTGAGTCTCAGAGAAAAAACAGTGTACCTTAATTGCTTCACCCATTCTTCAGCCTGGCTTAGGTTTCATACAACCCCTTCCACAGGGGGCCCTGCCCGTGCAGGCAGCAGCAGGCAGGGAGGTAGGGAGGTGCCCTGCCGAACTCACAGTGTCAGATTCTTCCCCAGGCCAAGACTTCCTCCATTACTTTCTGGCTTTGTGTTGAGTCTGTGTACCCATGCTTTGGTAGCAGAGGGGCTAAAGGGGTGGCTTCTGTGAGAAGCTGCTGGAAGCTTCTTCCATGCCCATCAGAGCCAATGCCAGCTGGCTCCAAGACAGACCTAACACTGGCCAAGGGTGAGCCGATTGTAAATGTTGGTAATGCCTCCGTGGTAGCACATTTCAAAAGGAAAAGTTGTTGCAGAGAAGTACTTGTGTCCAGAGAACAGAGGAGTGAGAATACATGAGAGGAGCAGCTCTGCAGACACCCAGCTCAGTGGACAAGGGGGGAGAGGGGGTGCTCCAGGTGCCAGAGCTGAGGTTCATCTGCAGCCCATGGTGAGGACCACGGTTAGAGGGCACATCCTGCAGCCCATGGAGATCAACAGGATTGCAGAGATGCACCCATAGCCCATGGAGGAGACCCACACCAGAGCAGGTGGTGCCTGAGGAGAGGCTGTGAACCTGTAGGAAGCCCATGCTGGAGCAGGGTCTCGACAAGAATCTGCAGACCCATGGAGAGAGGAGCCCATGCTGTTGGAGCAGGCTTCCTGGTAGGACTTGTGACTCTGTGAAGGAATCATGCTGGAGCAGCGGGTCCCATGGAAGAGTGACTTGTGTTGCAGTAGTTCATGGAGATCTGTTGCTCATGAGATTAACTCAGACTGGAGAAATTCATGCAGAACTGTCTCCTGTGAGAGGGACTACACACTGCAGCAGGGGAAGGACTCCTCTCCCTGAGTAGAAACAGAAACTTTCAAAACCGACCATAACCCTCATTCCCCACCTCTCTGTGCTGTTGATGGGAGGAGATAGAGTTGAAGAGGAGAGAGAGGTAGCGGGAAGGTGTTTTTAAGATTTATTTTTCTTCTCATGCCCGTGACGTATTGGTATTTGGTGAGTGATGTCTCTCCCAGCCCTTATCTCAGCTCATGAACTTTTGTTATTTTTTCTCTTCCTGTTTGAGCTGAGAAGGCAGTGATAGAGCAGCTTTGGTAGGTGTCTGGCATCCAGCCAGAGCCAACCCACTACAGACTTTTAGCTCTGGCAGCTGTTTTGCGCATGTGGTGGTGTACCACAGCAATGGATTTATCATCTGAGCAATGTGAATATCATCCCAAAATCTTCAACCAGCCACTTTTTACAATGCACTTCTTCCCATGGGTCTTATTGCTATTAGTATTTTTTGAAAAATACCCTTTGTTTACCCTTCTCTCTTTCAGGTTGAGACTTGTAACCAACATAGTGTAATGTACTAAATCTAGCTTGCTGATTACTCTAGTAGTTTTGATGATGTTTCAGTACTCATCTGGGTGCAATATTTAATTACAAGCCCGTTGATATTGTTTAGCTACTTGCAAAGTAACCAATTGTAACTGGAAAAAATGGCCCGTGGACTTTTCTTCCTTTCTCATGTGTTCTGCAACACATGAGTAAGTTCCACAGAGTAAATAATTTCATCTGTTTGTTTTTAATAGTAGTTCATTTTGTTTTTCTTTTTCATTACCTAAATATTAATTTTTCATAGGTTAAGTTCCTCCCCATTTAACCACACTTAAGCTTCTGGGTGAATTTTAACGTGAGCTCATGACCCACAGGTTTCAACAGGAGCTGAGATTATGCTTAAAACCAAAGATTCATGTGAAGAGCATTTGAGTGCTGAAAATCAGACTGATTTAGAGCCATGTCTGCTTTCATTAGAAGCAGGTTGTCTGAAAATGAGTCACCAGGGTACATTTTATAATAGTCTTTAAATTTGTGGAAATCATTCTTTGAGATGTATACACGTATAGATATATTTATATATTTGGGTATGTATAAGCACCGAGAAGAAGAAAGTGGCACTTATACCTGCAGATGTATATATCTAAAATGGATCAAATTTTATATATAAAAGTTTCCTATTATTTTCGTTATTCATTCTTGTGGCTATTTTGAAAAGAAACCTGGATTAAAGAGCAGTACTAGCTTCGAAAGGGTGCAGTAGAAGAAGCTGATACAGGTGTGCAGACCACTACTTCTATCTTTCATTTCTTCAGAGCCTACGTAACAAAACTGGGGGGAGTTTCGTTCTGCATACCTAACAACATCCTGAGACTTGTTTATAAGCATGATCAAAACAAAATAACCACTACCTGCTATTCAATTTGTTCCTTTTCTGTTTTTTTGCTTTTCTCCCTTTCACTCCTCTCCCATCTGTGATTGGGTTATTTTCCTATATTTTAGCAATTTCAACAACCTCTGTAGCCTGGCATAACAGGTAATATCAAAGGGAAGAATAGACTCAGGACTATATTAGAGGACTGAAACCTCACCAGGTCTCACCCAAGCAGTGCACTGAAAAACGACACAAGGATATGTGGCAGGAATACTGTGTATTAGGGGATAATCTCTTGTAGGAATTTTTTGCCTGGACATTTTACAGGCACTTTCATTGTCTACGCAACAATTTTTTCTAACTTCTTTGATCTTTCCAGTAAAGCAAGTGTATAGCAATGTTATTTGTGAATCAGAAATAAAAATGACAGAAAACACATTATAATGCAGTAAAACATCATATTTTTATTCACTGAGAATAAAAAGAATACATGTATTTGGCTGCAACAAGAAGTTTTGTTTAACTTTTCAAGTTTAACTCTGATGAGTGTAGGTGGTCAACAAACAAGTCTTGGAAAGAGAAATGAGAACTCAACTGAATTGAATCCTAGCTTTTTAAACACTATCTTCAAATTATGTGTGCCGTATTCACGGTCAGACCATTTTAGTTATTCATTACTCTGAGGCTCTGCAAAAGAAAATTATGTACATAGGTCACTTTACCTCTTTATAATTCATGCTTTTTCACAGTACTGCTTCATTAATACTGGGAGGTTGTGGTTTCAGGTTTTCCTACTTTTTGAGTGTTTGATGGTTTTCTATCCAAAACTTTAGAACATATAATGAATAGACTAGAAATTTGGTTTCCTTTTCATATTTTGAGATGATTTACTTCCTGCAGTTTCCGGGTGAACCGCATTCTTCCTGGCAGCTTTCAGTGTGCCCTCATGTCTATGATATTTCAATGAAAAGGCAGGGAGCTTCTGACCCCTGCACGGCACAGCCTCATCTGTTTTCCCCTCAAGTTAAAGAGAAAAGTGCCACATCTGTCCATACAAACTTCCCTGTCTAAATAGAAAACAAAGTTACCAAATAAAACAGAAGGGACCTTCTGAGTGTCCTAAACTTGGATGACCACACTGCATGGTTCATAGGGCAGTTAACTCTGCCCAGCTATGTAGTATTAAATAGAGCAGCTATGTACCATGACATGAGCAAGAGCCAGGCTGCCTCCTGGAGACACGGCCAATTTTGTGGAAAGAAACATCATAAACGGCCACTAATAATTTTGCCTGGATTTTCAGTGACTTCGCAGAGTTAGGCAACCATCATATTTAGAACATGTCTGGAAACAAAGTGACTTACTAGCATGTCTCTCCATGAGGCTGTAGCAGCACAGTCTGCCCGCACATTATGACTCCTTGAGCTGGATTTGATTATGCAGAAAATCTTATTCAGGGCGAAGCAAACGAAAAAACCCCAAATCAAAACAAAAACTAACAAACAAACATAAAAGGAGTGAGCAGATCTTTTACACAGCACTCAAAATAAATTCAGAGAGAGAGTAACATTTTGGTGTGGGACCTAAAGCACTGGTTAAATAATGTTAATCACTATTAGGGTAAAATTAACACTGTCATCATAATTGATAGTTATATCTTAGACAGGAGTTTCGTGATTCTTTCAGATTTTTATAATTAACTATATTTGATTACTTAAGAAATGTCTGACTAAGATTTTAGGTGGTTTTGATTTAGAATCTGATTTTGACTGCCAATATAAAGCCCTGAAAAAATACCTCACTGAACCTGCAGAAAGGAACTTCATGAACCCATACCTCTTAGAGAACTTAATCAGTAGTCAAAGAACGAAATTCAATAAAGAATTAATAGTTGTCGCATAACTAGAGATTAATTAAATGTCATAGAACAAGGAAGATATCTTGAGAAAGATAATGAGTCAGAGGCCTACACAGCCCAGAAAACTTGGTTAATACATTGCAGGTGCAGTAAGGGAGCTATTTCATAGCTGAGTACACCCCAGAAAACTTAATCAATAGTAATTGTCAAACCAGGACAGTAAATTTAATAAAGCACTGTTTAGCTGGATAAAACTGGGGTTAACAATTAAACAAAGATAGATTAAATGTTCTGGTAGTAATTAAAAGAAACAAAACACCTATACCAAGATGTAATAACTTGGGCAGACTTTAGGGAGTGTCTACAAAAAATCTTGGGTGTTTTAGTATATATAAGTGCTTGAAAATTGTTATTTCATTGATTATATCTGTGGTGAATAAATTCCCAGTGTGTTCCCAATTTTGACTCAAACTTGTCATTAGGAATGTTCACCCAACAGCCTTTTGCTAGATTTAAAACTGTTTCAAAATGCATTTGAAGGCTGCCGAAACAAGCGCA
>VWZS01004796.1:17176-27659 GCA_013397075.1 Rhabdornis inornatus
CCCCCAAGCCGCGGTGTTGCCCCCGGCCCCCCCCGGGACTCACCGGGCCCGACCCCGCCTCAGCCCCCCAGCCCGGGCCGCTCCCACACCGGAACCGCCTCAGAGCGCGACACCTCACTTCCGGCCGGACCGCACCACCGCTGCCCGGGGGGACACCAGGGGGTTCACCCACTGCCTTCTTCACCCAGCTCACCCCCCAAACCGCTCCTCCCTACAGAGATACCGAGGAGCGCCTTTCCCTCCCCTCCCCCCACACGGGGAGTGTGACGGCCCGCAGGTCCGCCTAAACACCAAGCCGCTGCGCTCCCCCCCTGCACGTCCGCGCTTGGTACGGTCCGAGCGGCCCCGCAGCCGGCGCTGGGGTGGGCGGGAACGCCCAGGGTCCCGTGGCTCGCGCTCATTGGGCCCGGCGGGGTTCGGCCAATCAGAAAAATCCCCCGCGCGACGCCGCTTGGCCGCCGGCTGTTGCTAAGGGAGGGGCGGCGCGGGCGAGGGGAGCGACCCCCTCAGCTCCCTGGGGAGGCCCAACATGGCCCGGATTTGTCTCTTTTCCCGTTTTTCTCGTACCGCGCGCCACGCTCGATGCTTTGTGTCCGCAGCGCCTTGCCCGATCCCCTTCCCCCCTCACAAACCTCCCCAAGGCCCTCACCCGGCGCCGCGGCCACCCCTCCCTTCACACTTCTCCCCTCACGGCGCCCAGCCAGTCAGCGACGTCTCCTCTGCGCTCCTCGCCCTGATTGGCTGATACCGCGCAGCGCCCTGACGCCCCGCCCTTAAAGAGCTGCAGCTAGGGAGAGGGGCGTGGCTTATTCAGTCTCTGCATTGTGACTGGCTGGTGGCGCGGCCTCGCGGCCTATGGAGAGCGGCTCTCGGGAGGGGCGGGGTTCAATTCTCTCAGGCGAAGGAAAAAGGCGGGAAAGCGCCCGAGCTCCTGAGGGGCCTTTCCCTCTTTCGGCCTCAGAAAATAAATTCAGCACCTTAAATCTTACTGAAATATGGCAAGGAAGGAAAACTTAAATTTGAAAGAAAACTTGAATTTTTTTTCTCATGGGCAGACCAGACAGTGTTGTCCTCGACCCCTTTTTGGGGCTGGAAGAGGGAATTCCTGCAGTGGGACTGAGGCAGAGAGGTACGAGACCGAGTTTAACTAGTGGTCACTCGAAGATTTTGGGGATTAAACGCTTGTTCTGGTTTTGGGATGATTTAGGGCTTTTTAGGCATTAAAAAGGGGTTGGGTTTGGGGGCTTTTGGGGTCACTTGAAGCTTTATGGGGGTTAAATGTTAATTCTCATTCTAGGGGTCTTTGAGCTGCCCTTCAAACACCCCTCACATTCCAGAACCCCTAAACTGGGCGGTTAGCCTCTCAAAAAATGATTTTCCCATTGTTTTTCTCCTCCCCAATAGGACACCATGGTGCAGGCCTTCCTCTCCAGGGTCTCCAACAAGGTCAGTCCTACCAAAACCACCTTTTTTGCTGTATTTTTTTAAGAAAAACTAGCTTTTTGCTTGAATTTTGTTGTTTTTTTGCCTGAAGGAGCTGTTTTTCACCCTGTTATACAGGACCTGCTGGCCATGGCACTCTAATGCATCCCCTCAGCCTCTTCGCTGCCCTGTGAGTCCTTCATTAGGGCCTTAACAAAGCCCTGCCTTAATTACGGCCCTAACACCCCCCCATTCAAGTTGGGATCCTAATGATGCCCCCAGTAATTAAGCGGGGGCCCTAATGAGGCCCCTGTAACGAACTGGGGGGGGTTTCTAATGAAGCAGGGGGCTCTCAAGATATTCTTGCTAATGAATTAGGGAGCTTTAATTAAGCAGGGAACTCTAATGATACCCCCATTATTGAAGTAGGGAGGCTTAATGAAGTTCTCACTAACGAATCAGGGAGCCCTAATGATGTTCCTAATAACGAAGTGGGGGTCCTAATGATGCTCCCCCAATCAAATAGGGGCTCTAGTCAAGCCACTTAATGAGACCGCTGCTAATGAAATGGGGAGCCCTAAGGATGCCCCTGCTAACGAAGCAGGGCCTTAATTAACCCCAAAGGTGGTTTCATCCCAAATATGGACCCCCTTTTTTTTTTTTTTTTTGGCCCAAAATTACCTGTTTTGTTTTTTAAACTCCCCAAAATGGAAAGGGGTGAGGAGGGAGTTGCCCCAAAAATCCTGGAGGAGGGGGCTGAGCCCCCCAAAAACTGAAGGGGGGGTTTGTCTTGACCCTGCTGATTTGGGGTGAAACCCCTGGAATTGGGGCTATGCCACCCTCAATTCCCTTTCTTTGGTTTTTACACGAGCAGTTTTGGGGTTTTTGAACCCAACCCCCATTTTTGCTCCCCAGTGTCTCTTTCCTGCCATCTGAGCCCGTGGTTTTGGGTGATATCTGCTCAGTTTTTTTCCATTTCCTTGTTATTTGTCACCCACACCCTTCAAAATTGCCCAGAATCGCTCCTTTTCTCCCCAGGGCCCCCCCTGCCTCCCCATTTTTGTGCAAAAAATGAAGAAAATGGGCAACATGTGTTAAAAAGTCACTAATTTTAATTTTTTTTCTTTAAAGGTGAAAAACGCATGGAAAGGGTGAGTGGATCTGACTTGGGGGGGTCCACGGCAAAGTGTCACACATGTCACAGACACAGGAATGGGACAGAAATGTCACAGCCACGGTAAGTGTGGCACACAAACACACCCCACAGGTGTCCAGCCCCCCCAATGTCCCCTCAGTGTACACCCTCACATGTCCCACCCCTGTCCAACCCCCCCAGCGTCCCCCCAGTGACCCCCAGTGTCNTTCCTGCTCGAGGAAGTTTGGGGTGCGAAATTCGCTTTTTGCCGTGTTTTCCCCCGAAAGCGGCGAGCCCGGGAGCGCCGCCCCTGCAGGCACAGGTAGGAGCGGGGCCCGGGAGGTGACAGCGGGGACGGCAGTGACACAGCGGGAACGCTCCCAGACCCCAAGCGCGGGGACTCCCGGCTCTTACACAACTC
Source organism: Rhabdornis inornatus (assembly GCA_013397075.1). Lineage (NCBI taxonomy): Eukaryota > Metazoa > Chordata > Aves > Passeriformes > Rhabdornithidae > Rhabdornis > Rhabdornis inornatus. The sequence continues at coordinate 20,155 of VWZS01004796.1, forward strand.
CGGAATGGGGCAAAAACCTGGGAAAACGGGCAAAACCTGCCCCAGGGGCCTCCTCCCTTCCCTTCCCGCAGCTGGGGAAGGGCTGGGAGCTGGGGGGGCTCACCCACCCCACCCCCCGAGCCCTGGTTTAGCNCCCCTGGGGGCAGGGTGATCTGGACTCCCCCTCACCCTCATTTTGGGGTTAATTTGTGCATTTTTTGGGCACAATCCCCGAGTTTTGGGGCGTCCCTGACTCTCCCCCCAAGGGCTGTGCTGGGGTTTGGGGGTGACAGAACCCCCCGTGTTCGGCCTCATTTGGGGGGGGCTGCACTGCCCCCACCCCTGTCACAGCTCCATCACTCCTTGGTGGCTCTGATTAGCATTTAATTAACGTGCCTAGTGCTTAATTAACCACCCCAATGCTTAATGAACCTCCCCAGGGCTCGAGGAAGGCCCTCGGGGTTGGACCCGGGGCCGCGCCCGAGGCCGCACCTCAACCTGCACGACCAGTTCGGGGCAGTTCCCCTCATTTCCTGGGCCTTTGGGGCTGTCCTATGTCAGAATTGTCAGGATTTTACTCTGACAGGGCCATTTCCAGGTGAAACGCCAGGATTTGGGACCCGTGTCCCAGGAATTCCCGTTTTTTACCCCAAAAAACTCACCAAAATCTCAACTCACCAAAATTGTCCCAGTTTCCTCCTTCCTGGAGGCAGGACTCCAAATCCGGGGGAAAGTCCCCTATTCCACTCAAAACCCCTGTTTCCCCCCAGATTTCCTAATCCCCCCAGAAACCTCAAATTCCTCCTCCCGAAACCCCAGATCTTCCCCCCAAAACCCCAAATCCCCCCAAAAACCCCAAATCCCTGTGCAGCACACCCGTCTCAGCCCCGTTTCTCCCAAACCCCGAGCACGCCTGCCCCGTTCCCCGCAGGATGGCGGAGCCGCTGGTGGTGCCGGTGTTCTGCACCGGCGTCTCGGCACAGGTTCGGCACCAGCGAGCCAAGGAGCTGGGGCTGGGCCAGCACGACAACGCCGTGCGTTACCTGGGCCAGGATTTCGGGCAGCTGGCCCAGGAGTGCCGGCGCTCGGGGACCCTGTTCCGGGACCCCGCCTTCCCCCCGGCCGCCTCCTCCCTGGGCTTCCGCGAGCTGGGCCCCGGCTCCACCAAAACCCGTGGCGTGGAGTGGAAGAGACCCACGGTGAGCCTGGATCTGTGCCCACCCTCACCAAAACCCCATGGGTTTGGGACATCCCGAACGTGGGGACATCCCGAATGTGGGAACATCCCGAATTTTGGGCTTTCCNACCCCCCGAGCCCTGGTTTAGCCAAAAAAGGGGATTTTGGGGTGCTGGAGCTGCCTCGGGGGCGGGAATGGGGGTTGATGTTGATGGTTTTGTTGGAACTTTAGTGGTTTTTACTGGGGTTTGAATTCTGTTCCGGTGTTTCCTCCTCAGCAGCAGAGCTGAAGTGGCAGCTGAAGTGCAGCCGGGCCCAGCCCTTGCCCCCAGGCACCTGCCGGGGCTCCAGACACCCAAAACGGGGTGAAAAGAGGCGGCTTCTGTCCCTTCACCCCAAAAACGTATGTGGGGAGGGGGCAGGGGGACCTGGCCCTGTGGGGGAGGGGGGCACAGGGAACTGGGGGGACCCCTGGGGGCAGGGTGATCTGGACTCCCCCTCACCCTCATTTTGGGGTTAATTTGTGCATTTTTTGGGCACAATCCCCGAGTTTTGGGGCGTCCCTGACTCTCCCCCCAAGGGCTGTGCTGGGGTTTGGGGGTGACAGAACCCCCCGTGTTCGGCCTCATTTGGGGGGGGCTGCACTGCCCCCACCCCTGTCACAGCTCCATCACTCCTTGGTGGCTCTGATTAGCATTTAATTAACGTGCCTAGTGCTTAATTAACCACCCCAATGCTTAATGAACCTCCCCAGGGCTCGAGGAAGGCCCTCGGGGTTGGACCCGGGGCCGCGCCCGAGGCCGCACCTCAACCTGCACGACCAGTTCGGGGCAGTTCCCCTCATTTCCTGGGCCTTTGGGGCTGTCCTATGTCAGAATTGTCAGGATTTTACTCTGACAGGGCCATTTCCAGGTGAAACGCCAGGATTTGGGACCCGTGTCCCAGGAATTCCCGTTTTTTACCCCAAAAAACTCACCAAAATCTCAACTCACCAAAATTGTCCCAGTTTCCTCCTTCCTGGAGGCAGGACTCCAAATCCGGGGGAAAGTCCCCTATTCCACTCAAAACCCCTGTTTCCCCCCAGATTTCCTAATCCCCCCAGAAACCTCAAATTCCTCCTCCCGAAACCCCAGATCTTCCCCCCAAAACCCCAAATCCCCCCAAAAACCCCAAATCCCTGTGCAGCACACCCGTCTCAGCCCCGTTTCTCCCAAACCCCGAGCACGCCTGCCCCGTTCCCCGCAGGATGGCGGAGCCGCTGGTGGTGCCGGTGTTCTGCACCGGCGTCTCGGCACAGGTTCGGCACCAGCGAGCCAAGGAGCTGGGGCTGGGCCAGCACGACAACGCCGTGCGTTACCTGGGCCAGGATTTCGGGCAGCTGGCCCAGGAGTGCCGGCGCTCGGGGACCCTGTTCCGGGACCCCGCCTTCCCCCCGGCCGCCTCCTCCCTGGGCTTCCGCGAGCTGGGCCCCGGCTCCACCAAAACCCGTGGCGTGGAGTGGAAGAGACCCACGGTGAGCCTGGATCTGTGCCCACCCTCACCAAAACCCCATGGGTTTGGGACATCCCGAACGTGGGGACATCCCGAATGTGGGAACATCCCGAATTTTGGGCTTTCCCACAGGAGCTGTGCCCGCGCCCGCAGTTCATCGTGGACGGAGCCACGCGCACCGACATCTGCCAGGGAGCTCTGGGTGAGGATTGCTTCTCCCATGCCCCACATTTGGGGATTTTGGGGATGGTTTTGGCAGGAATTTGGTGGTTTTGGTCCCTCCCAGGTGACTGCTGGCTGCTGGCGGCCATCGCATCGCTGACGCTCAACGAGACGCTCCTACACCGCGTGGTGCCGCACGGGCAGAGCTTCCAGCAGGGCTATGCTGGCATCTTCCACTTCCAGGTCAGCCAGCCCCGGCCTTGGGGCTCCCCTCTGCCCTTTGCAGTGCAAATCTTCCACTTTTGGGTCTCCCACCATCACCTCAGGCCTTCTCTTGTCATTCTCAGAGGTTACCACACCATTTTGGGGCTTTCTTCACCTTTTTAAGCCTCCCCTTGACCATTTTTGAGGGGATACCCCACAGTTTTGGAGCTCCATTCTGCAATTTTGGGGTGACCCCCCCAGCATTTTAAGGATTTCCTCAACCATTTTGGTCACACCCCCAGTTCTGGGAGGATCCCCCCCTATTTTGTGCATTTTCCCATCCCACTTCCTTGTGTCCCCTTCCCGTTGTGACGACTCCACTTCCCTGCTGCCTTGTGGGACCCCAAACTGGGCGTCTTCCCCCCAAAATCTCCTTCCCTGGATCACCCAGGGGGTTCCTCCTCCTCATCCCCCCAGATCTGGCAGTTTGGCGAGTGGCTGGACGTGGTGGTGGACGATTTCCTGCCCACCAAGGACGGGAAGCTGCTCTTCGTGCACTCGGCCGAGGGCTCCGAGTTCTGGAGCGCACTGCTGGAAAAGGCCTACGCCAAGTACGGCCCCTCCTTTCTCCCTGAGCCCATTTTGGGGGGCAGAATCCCCCCAAAAACCCCTCTGGGTGCCCTGCAGGGTGAATGGCTGCTACGAGGCACTGTCGGGGGGCAGCACCTCTGAGGGCTTCGAGGATTTCACTGGCGGCGTCACCGAATGGTTCGACCTGCGCCGGCCCCCGGCCGACCTGTACCAGATCATCCTGAAGGCACTGGAGCGCGGCTCGCTGCTGGGCTGCTCCATCGATGTGAGTGAGCCCATCTGGGCATTTTGGGGGAAAAACCAGCGGGATTTGGGTCGTTCCTTTCCCTTGGTGACACTGCTGTGGCTCCGTGCAGATAACCAGCGCCTTTGACATGGAGGCTGTGACCTTCAAGAAGCTGGTGAAGGGCCATGCCTACTCAGTGACCGGCGCCAAGCAGGTGAGGGTAGTACCGATTTGGGGGGAAATCGGTGGATTTTGGGTCTCCTGACGGCGCTGTCTGCAGATCCCGTACCGAGGGCAGTCCCTGGAGCTCATCCGGATGCGCAATCCCTGGGGAGAGGTGGAGTGGACGGGCGCCTGGAGCGACGGGTGAGGCTTCGTTAGTGCCAGGCTCGTTAGTGGTAACGACCCGGCCCTGCTGACCCCGCTGTCCCCACAGCTCGGCCGAGTGGCACGCGGTGGAGCCAGCACTGCGCCAGCAGCTCATGGTCAAGATGGAGGATGGGGAATTCTGGTAGGAAAAGCTCAACTCAAACCCCCTTTCCCAGCTGTTTCATGCCCGGAAATGAGGGCAAAACTCTTCCTGCAGGATGTCCTTCCGGGATTTCCTGCGGGAATTCACCCGCCTGGAGATCTGCAACCTCACCCCAGATGCACTGCAGTCCCGCAAGTTCCGCAAGTGGAACACACGGCTCTACGACGGCACGTGGCGGCGCGGCAGCACTGCCGGCGGCTGCCGGAACTACCCCGGTACGAGCCGGGGAACGGCCCTGGGCCTGCGGGGCCCAGCGCCCGCTGAGCCTCTTCTGCCCCCTCTGCAGCCACATTCTGGATCAACCCCCAGTTCAAGATCCAGCTGGAGGAGGTGGATGATGACCGGGATGAGGACGGCGGGCGCGAGCCTGGCTGCAGCTTCCTGCTGGCGCTGATGCAGAAGCACCGGCGCCGTGAGCGCCGCTACGGCAAGGACATGGAGACCATCGGGTTCGCCGTCTATGAGGTACTGGGGTCAGCTGGGGTCAGCCACCATTGACTGGAGTCAGCCGGCCTTGACTGGGGTCAGCCACCATGGGCTGGGATCAACTGGCCTTGACTGGGGTCAGTCACCATTAGCTGGGGTCAACTGGAATCAGTTGAGATCAGCTGGGATCAACTGGCTTTAATTGGGGTCAACTGCAGTCAAGTGGGGTCATATGGAGTCAACCAGCACCAGTTGGTTTCAGCTGGTGCCAACTGGTATCACCGAGGGTCAGCTGGGGTTAACTGGCATTAACTGGGGTCAGTTGGGGCCAGCTGGTGTCACTGTTGCCATCACCCAGACCTGACTGGTGTCCCCTGTGTCCCCACAGGTCCCTCCCGAGGTGGGTACCCCGTGCCGGTGGGGCCAGGCCGCCCCGGGGGTGTTTTTGGGGCGGTTTTGGAGCATTTCCCCGATGCCTGCAGTACGTGGGGAGGTCGGGCGTGCACCTGAAGCGCGAGTTCTTCCTGGCCAACGCGTCGCGCGCGCGCTCCGAGCAGTTCATCAACCTGCGCGAGGTGAGCACGCGCTTCCGCCTGCCGCCCGGCGAGTACATCGTGGTGCCCTCCACCTTCGAGCCCAACAGGGAGGGCGACTTTGTGCTCCGCGTCTTCTCGGAGAAGAGAGCCGGCACCGAGTAAGCGTCACCCAGGCAGCGCCGGCAGCGCCCGCCATGTCCCGTGCTCACCACTCTGCTCCTCTGTCCGCAGGGAGATGGACGACAAGATCCAGGCCACACTGCCAGATGAGGTCAGCAGGGGGTGAGCAGGGTGGGAATGGGGGGTGCTGGGGTGGGGCTGTTACCAAAATGGCCAATTTTGTCCCCAGAAAGTGCTGTCGGAGAGTGAAATCGATGAGAACTTCAAGCAGCTCTTCAAGCAGCTGGCGGGGCCGGTGAGGGGATGGTGGTGACAGTGATGGTGGCAGTGATGGCTGCCCATGATGTCACTGGTTGTTGGTGACATCACTGACAGATGGCTGAGGGTGGCATTGGTGGTTTGCTGTGATGTCATTGGTTTTCTGTGGCATCGTTATTTGGCTGTGATATTGGTTGGCAGTGATGTCATTGGTTGGCAGTGACATAATTGGTTGTTGATGTCATTTTTGCCCATGACATCATTGGTTGCTGATGATGTCACTGCCCGGCAGTGACACCGGGGCCACCCCGTGTCCCCTCCCCAGGACCTGGAGATCAGCGTCACCGAGCTCCAGACCATCCTCAACCGCATCATCGCCAAACGTGAGCTGGGGCCGGGACTGGGGGGTTCCACCCCAATTAACCCCAGCCCCTCGTTAATTAACCCCAACCCAAAATTCCCAATTCCAGACAAAGATCTGCGCACCAAGGGCTTCAGCATCGAGTCCTGCCGGAGCATGGTGAACCTGATGGACGTATCCTGTGCCATGGGCTGGGCTGGGGGCTTGGGGGGACCCCTGAACCCCCCTGGGCTGGGCTGGGGGCTTTGGGGGGACCCCTGAACCCCCCTGGGTTGGGCTGGGGGCTTTGGGGGAACCCCTGAATCCCCCTTTCCTTAACCCCCCTCCCCCAGAAAGATGGGAACGGCAAACTGGGGCTGGTGGAGTTCAACGTCCTGTGGAATCGGATCCGCAATTACCTGGTGGGGCTGGGGGCTCCCTCCCGGCTTCTGGGGGGGATTTTGGGGTCTCCCTCATGGGTGACCCCCCTCCACTGTTTTCCCCCCTTTTTTGGGGTGTAATGAGGCAGGTTGGAGTGTGGGATGAAGATTTTGGAGTCTCTGCTTGCCCCCTTTCTGAGGGAATTTTGGGGTACACTGGGGGTGTTTTGGGGGTCTCCCCTCACGAGTCACCCCCGTTCTTTTGGGGGTGATTTTGGGGTATACTGGGGGTGTTTTGGGGGTTTCCAGTCATGAGTCATCCCCGTTTTTTGGGGGGGGCTGTTCCTACCCAGAGCATTTTCCGCAAGTTCGACCTGGACAAGTCAGGCTCCATCAGCGCCTATGAGCTGCGCCTGGCGCTGGAGGCTGCAGGTGACCCCCGGGGACCCCCACGGACCCCTTCCCTGTCCTGGGTGACCCCCAGGGACCCTTCCCCTGCCCCGTGGCCCCCAGGTGACCCCAGAGCCCCTCCCCTGCCCCAGGTGACCCCGGGTGTCCCCTGTCCCAGGGTACCGCCTGAACAAGAAGCTGCATGAGCTGCTCATCACCCGCTACGCCGAGCCCGACCTGGCCCTGGACTTCGACAGCTTCGTCTGCTGCCTTGTGCGCCTCGAGACCATGTTCCGTGAGCACCTGATCCCAAACGATCCCAAATTATCCCAAATGATCCTTCCCACACAATCCCAAACAATTCCAAATTATCCCTCCCGCATGATCCTGAGTGATCCCAAATGATCCCAAACAATCCCTCCCACGCAATCCCAAATGGTCCCAACCATCCCGGCCCTCCCGCCCATCCCACCCACACTTTTCCCTCAGAAATGGAACTTTCCCCCCAAATGCCCACACCTTTCTCTCCCCTCAGGGCTTTTCCAAGCCATGGACGTGGACCAGGATGGCGTCGTCACCTTCGACCTGCTGCAGGTACTGCTGTGGGGAGGCCTTCCTCCTCTTCCTCCTTCTCCTCCTCCTTTTTTATTTCCTCCTCTCCCTCCTTCTCTTGCTCTTCCCACACTTTCTTCA
>VWZS01004796.1:30850-43715 GCA_013397075.1 Rhabdornis inornatus
TGTTTGGGGCCACAGGGTCGGCGTCAGGGGCTGTTTGGTGACCCTGGGGTTGGGGTCAGGGTGTGTGTGGTGGCACCAGGGTCGGGGTCAGGGGCTGTTTGATGACACTGGGTTCCCCCCAGTGCTGGCTGGGCGGGTGGAGGAGCTCGGGGAGGTTCTGCGGAGGCACCACAGCCTGGACGGCTTCAGCTCAACTGCACTGCCAGCTCAGGTGAGACCCCAGCCCCATTTAGGGTGAATCCCCCCATTTTGGGTTAAACCCCCCTGTTTTTGGGGTAACCCGTTTTTGGGGTCCCACAGGAGCCGGTGACGGTGCTGGGGCAGATCAGCTGTGATGGGAATGGGAAGCTGAACCCCAAATCCGTGCTGCTGGTGGGGGACAGGGAGCACTCGGGGGGTGCCCAGGTCCCGCTGGATCTCTCTGAGCTGCCAGAATATTCCCTCTTCCCAGGACAGGTGAGGTTTTGGGGCGTTCTCCTTCCCTCCCTGCCCCTTTTCCCCCCAATTCCTGCCCCTTTTCCCCCATTCCCACACTTTTTCCCCAATTTTGCCTTGTTTTGTCCCAATCCAGGTGGTGGCTCTGGAAGGCACCAACAGCACGGGCAGGAGGATGGTGGTGTCCAAGCTCTATGAGGTGACCCCGCTCCCAGGGGCTTTGGGGGGGGGATTTGGGGCATTTGGAGACATCTCCAACTTTCCACAGGGGGTCCCACTGCCCTTCCACACCCCCACGGAGCCCATGGCAGGTGAGCCCTGGGATTTGTCCCCAAATCCCCATTTCTGTCCCCAAATCCCATTTTGGTCCCTAAATTCCCATTTCTGTCCCCAAATCCTATTTTTTGTCCCCCAAATTCCTTTTTGTCCCCAGCTCTGATTTTTTTCCCCCGAATCCTCATTTTTGTCCCCAAAGTGCCCTTTGTATTCTCCTTTCTCCCATTTTTATTCCCCAAATCTCCCTTTCTGTCCCCCAAACTCCCCTGATTGCCCCCAAATCCCCGTTTTCCCCTCCCAAACTCCTTTTTCACCCCCAAATCTCCCTTTTTATCCCTAAATCCCCTTTTTTATTATCCCCAAGCCACTTTTTCTCCCCATCCCCCCTTTCTTCCTCCCCACTTTCCCATTCCCCAAACCCCCCCATTTTTGATCCCTATTCACCCCAAACTTCCCCTTTTTCCCCCAACCCCCTGTTTTTTTTCTCCCAAAAAACTCCTTTTTCCCGCAAACTCCCTCTTCCCCCAGAGCAGAGGATGGTGCTGGTGGCCTGTGGCCCCTTCACACCCTCGGATGGCGTCGCCTTCGAGCCTCTGAGTGACCTCCTGGAGGTCGTGGCCCGTGACCGCCCTGACGTTTGTGTCCTGGTGAGGGCACCCCAATTAACCCCTCATTAACGATCAGTATTTAATTACATCATTATCATTAACCCAATCCTGCACCCCTCACCCCGACCCTGCAGCCTCCAAACGCTTGGGAGGCTCCAAACCCTTCAAAATCCCATTTCTGAACCCCAAAATCCCCATTTTCACCCTAAGAGCGCCCAAATCTTCCATTTTTCACCCCAAAATCCTCATTTCTCACCCCAAAGTGACAGAAAAGCTCCACTTTTAGAGCAAATGCTGCCCTTGGAGTTAAACTCTGATTCCCTGCCTGGACACAACGCATCCATTTCAGCAATTTCCCCTTTTTGTTCTCATTTTGCCCTGAGATTTTGGGGCTGTGGGCTAAAATCAGGGTTCATTCATGCGAGTTATTACAAATAATTAAAGATTAAGGTTTTGAGGGAGATTTAAGGGGGTTCTTTGCTGTTTTCCCGCAGCTGGGGCCATTCCTGGATGCCAAACACGAGCAGGTGGAGGTGAGGAGGGATCCCCCCAAAACCCCCTCAGTCCCTGTGGATTTGGGGCAGCACCAAATCCCCCAAAAACTCTGGAAACTGTTCCAATCCCATTGTTCTCCCCCAATTCAGAGCTGCCAACTCCTGGGCTCCTTCTCTGACGTGTTCAGGCTCTGCCTCAGGACCATCATCGAGGGCACCCGGAGGTGGGCACAGGAACAGCCCCAAACCCCCCATTCCCACGGGGATTTTTTCCCCAAAATCACCGCTTTTCAGCCCAAAACTCTCCTTTTCCCCCCAGTGCTGGCTCCCAGCTGGTTCTGGTGCCCTCTCTCCGAGATGTCTCCCACGATTTCGTGTACCCACAGCCTCCCTTCCCCTTCCCGGACCTGCCCAAGGAGGACAGAGCGGTACCAGCCCCAAAATTCTCTTTTTTCACCCAAAAAATGAATTCCCAGGAGATCCCCACCCCTCCTGGTAACCCCAGATGGGATTTGGGGCGAATTCCCCCTTTTACCCCACCTGGGATTTCCTGCCACAGCTTCCAAGGGGACAAAGGATTCGGGATTGGAATTTCAGAGCTCCCAATGCCCTTCCCCGGCCCTTTTTGGGTTCAAATCCCCTCATTCAATGATTCTTTATCCCTCAGGAGCAGATCTGATGCTCCTGCAAAAAATCCAGCTCGGCCCTGGGGATTTTGGGGAACATCTTGAGGGTTTAAGGAAAACTTGGTGGGATTGGGGTGGTTTTGGGGTGACTTAGAGCCAATTTGGGGCACTCTGGGGTGGGTTTGGGACATTCCCGGGCAGGTTTGGGGCACTGTGGGGCTCCCCAGGCTGTCCTGGTGTCCAGTCCCGTGTCCATGTGTCCAGCGCGTGCTCCTGGTGCCCGAGCCCTGCACCCTGGATATCGATGGCGTCATCTTCGGCCTCACCTCCACCGACCTCCTCTTCCACATGGGGGCTGAGGAGATCAGCAGGTGCCTCTTTTGAACCTTGTCCCCCTTTTTTTTACCTTTTTTTCCCCATTTCTTTAACATTTTTCCCCTTTTGTTTAACCTTGCCCCCCCTTCTCTTTAATCTTCCCTTTTTTTAGTGTTTTCCCCTCTTTTTTCCCCTTTTCTCCTCTGCCTTTTCTCTCTTCCCTTCCCCACCAAATCCCCTCTTCACCCCCTGTTTTCCTTTCCCATTTTCCCCTTTCCCCCCATCCCTTTTTCCTCATTTTCTCCCTTTTCTCACCCATTTCTCTCCCGTTCCTCCCACAGCTCCTCTGGGATCAGCGACCGCTTCACGCGGATCCTGCGGCACGTCCTGATGCAGCGCAGGTGGGACCTCCCAAAAACGCCTCTTTTCTCCCTAAAATGGCTCTTTCCTCCCCAAAATCACCTCCTTTCTCTCCAAACCCCTGCAGTTTCTACCCCCTGTACCCCCCCTCCGAGGAGCTCAACGTGGATTTCGAGGCCCTGGCGGCGTTTGCGGCGCTGCCGGTGACCCCCGATGTGCTGGTGACCCCGTCCGAGCTGCGCTTCTTCGTCAAGGTCAGAGGGACCCCAAAATTCCAGAGGGACAAAAACACGGGAAGGGCTGGGGGAGGGATCACCTGGACCCAGCAGTTTTTGGGCTCTGGAGGGGCTGTGGGGTCCCAGTCCCGCTGTGTCCATGGATTTATGGATTTGGGACGCCCCTGATCCCCGTCCCCTGTCCCCTGCAGGACGTCCTGGGCTGTGTCTGCATCAACCCCGGGCGCCTGACCAAGGGCCGGGCCGGGGGCACCTACGGGCGGCTGCTGCTGCGGAGGGACAGAAATGGGGACAGAACTGGGGATGGTTCTGGGGACAAAACCAGCAACAGTTCCGGGGACAGCTCTGGGGACATTCCTGGAGAGACTCCTGGGGACAAAACCAGGAACGGTCCTGGGGACATTACCAGGGACAATCCCAGGGACAATCCCAGGGACACCCCGCGCAGCAGCCCCTGCGTGGCCGCCCAGGTCGTGAGGATTTGAGCTCCCAGCTCTGCCTGTTCCCCACCCACGGCTGCAGGACCAGGAATTGGGGTTTAAACTCCAGGCATTCTGGTAAAAACTCCTGGAATTCTGATTAAAACTGCCAGAACTGTTTGGCACAGGGAGGAGTTTCCCCAGCAGGATCCACCTCCAGGAATTTGGGAAGGGAATCCGGGCATGGGATCCTCCCTGTCCTGCTGTCACCCCCTTACTTCTCTGGCCTGGTTAGGGGACTTGGAGTTTAATTAGTCCAAAACCAATTAATTACGGACTCCTGGTGCTGCTGCTTCCCAGGAAAAACCAGCTCCAGGTCTGGCTTTGACCCTTTTCCCAAACGTTTTGCCCCAAATTTATGACAATGAAGGTGAAAATTAATTAAAGTTTCTGCCTGTCCTGGTGTTGTTTCCTGAGGGAAAAAGGTAAATCCAAGGGGGTGGATTTTGGGGTAAAACCAGAGAAAATTGGGGCTGGGGAGGGAGATTCCCCTCACAACTCCAGAGTGTGGCCAGGACTTACCCAAAAATCTCCTTTTTCTCCCCAAATATCCCCATGGAGCAGCTGGGAAGTGTCGAGGTCACCTCTGGCTGTCACATCCTAGTTCCTCCTCTGCTCTTTCCCCAATTCCAGCACTTTTCACCTCAAATAAAATACAGGTTTTCCAACATCCGTAACATCTCTTTTTCCTGATTTTTTTCCTCCTATTTCCAGTTTTATTTCGTTTTTCTTTTGCGGGGGAGGGGAGCAGAACCCCATTTCTCCCCAGTTTTCCCCTTGGGTTCTTCTCCCCCAGCCTCACCTTCCCTTGGAAAAACCCCGATTTTGGTAAAACCAGCAGCGGGAAGAGCCAGAGCCGCATCCTGGGGGATTTTGGGAATTTCGACCCTCCTCTGCCGTTCAATCCCATCCCACACTCGGGATTTAATTCGGGAATTCCCGAGGATTTGGGGGCAGGGAGCTGATCCCGCTGGGATTTTCCAGTTTTTTTGGGTTTTTTTTGTTCGGGGATTTTTTTTCCCCGGGGAGAGGCCGAGGGAGCTCCGGGAATTCCCGGGAAGGGAAGCGAGGCCGGAGTGGGGGGCCTGGAATCCGCTTGGGAGCGCCGGAGCCGGTCCCGAATCCCGGCCCCGATCCCAGGTCGGGATCCCGGGATCCGCAGGTGACACCGCCGGGAACTGGGAAGGGGAAGGGGGAATCGCAATCCCGGGATGCTGCGGGGGGCGGGGGGCGGGCAGAGCTTTTCCTGCGGCGCTGTCACCTCCCGGATTTAAAGGGAAAGGCAGCGATTCCTTCCTTTTATCCCGGAAAACAAACAGCGGATCCTTCCCCCACAGCCCCCCCGCCCTCTCCTTTTCCCTGCTTAATTAAACCAGCGCTTAATTAGAGCCCCCCGGCTCCGCCCGCTGCCGGCTTAGAGCAGCGGCGGAGGCGCGGAACGGGCCCGGAACAGCTCCTGGAGCAGCCCCTGGAGACTTGGAAAAGTCCTGGAATAGCCCTGGAACAGCCCCTGGATCCCCGGAACAGCCCCTGGATCCCTGGAGCAGCCTCTGAATCCCTGGAATAGCCCCGGATCCCGGCCCGGTGCTTTCCGGGCGCTTTTTCCTGCGCACAGGAGAATCCCTGGATTTCCAAACCCCCGGATTCCCGAATCCCTGCATTCCCGAACCCCCGGATTCCCGAGTCCCCTGATTCCCGGATCCCCGCATTCCTGAACCCCAGGATTCCCCCCGGATCCCTGCATTCCCGAAGCCCCGGATTTCCAAGGAGTGTCCGGGCCCGAGCGGACTCCGGCCCCGCCGCCACTTCCCGGCAGCTCCGGCCTGGGAGGAGCCGCCCGCAGGAGCCGCTGTTGTTTTTTCCCGGATTTTGGCTTTTTCCGTGGATTTTTTTGTCACCGGGGTGTGGCCGAGGCCGGAGCCGGCGCTTCCTCATCCTCCAGCTTCCCTCTGGAATTCTCCCGAGTCCCTGAAATCGGGATTTTCCTGGGAAAAGGGAGGAGCCCCCGGCAGGTCCCGATGTCCCCTGGAATGGAATCGTCACCGCTCCGCTGCCCCCGGCCCGGATTCTCCGCTGGATTCCCCAGGTGGGACGGGATTAAGGGAATTCTTTCCCTCTTTTAACCCATTTTTAACCAATTCCAGCTTTTCCCGTGGGCTCGGATCCCACGGACAGGTCCTGGCGCCGCTCTCAAAATCCCCATTCCCTAAAAAACCCCCACAGCCTTCATCCCAAAGGGTTCTTCCTCCTCTCTCCCGCTCCGGGACCGCAGGGAAATGAGGCATTTCCATCCTTTTTTTGGGGAAATCCCAAAGCTCTGGAGCGATCGCGGGGCAAAACTCCTTCCCAGGGGCAGATTTGGAGGCGAGGATTTAAATCGGGCACCAAAAAAAGGCTCGGGAGGGGAGGAATGGGAGGAACTGGAGGAGTTTTTGGAGGCTGCTCCTCCCTCGGGCCATTCCCTTGGGAAAAGGAGATTTAATTCCATCCCTGAATCGCCACTTTGGGAAATGGAATTGCTGGCGGAGACACCGGGGCAGGAAAGGGCTGCTCTGACAACACCAAAATCCCCGAAAATTGGCCCCAAACCCCCCACATTTGTGGCAGAGCCCAAAATGCTGGAAGTGGGTAGGAAGTGAGGAATTTTTATGGAAAAACTAAAAAAATGTTGAGGTCCTGAAGCTCAAGGGGCTGAAAATGGGCAGTGAAGTTCACATTGAGGTAGAAATTTCCAAAACCAGGGGCAAAGAAATGAAATTTGCGGGTTGTGAGAGGTAAATTTGTGGCAAGAGGCAAAAAGATCCCAAACTTTTCCCCAGCCAAAGCCTGAATTTCCAAAAACAGGTGGAAAATTAAAAACCTGGATGCACTGAAGTCCAAAGTTTTGAGAAAAGAACATAATTTTCCTCTAATTTGCGAAAAGGAGCCCAAATTCTTCCCAATCCAAACCCTAAATCACCAAAAACAGGTGGAAAAGGAGCGAGATTTCCTCTATAGAAGCTGGAATTAATGGAAACAGGGAAAAATTCCTCAAATTTTCCTCCCTGGGAATCGAATCTGCTGATTCAGGCGATTCCAAGGGGTGGGAGTCCTGGGAGCGTCTCCTGGAGCTCCTCCCACTCAGATCTGGGGAAAACATCCTTTATTTTTTTTCCATTTTTCCCTGTTTTCCTCCTTCCTGACTCTTCCTTCTGGGTTCTCCTGGGATTTTAGGGATGCAAACTCCCAGAAATGAGATTTTTACTGGATTTATCCTCATGCTTTTCCTCCTTTCCCAGCCCATTTTCCACCTGCAGGGAATGGGGAGTGCCATGGGTTTGCCTGGGGAAAAAAATCCCCAGAAAGTTCCGTGAAAAGGAGTTTTTTGGGGGATGGGGTCCCCCATTCCAGGGGATTTCTCTGTCCCAGCACAAAGGGAGCAGAGCTTGGGAACATTCCCAGCTTTTCCCGGGGCTTTGTCTCGGCCCAGCCAAGCCTGGCCCAGCCGAGCGGGGGGGAGGGATTTGGGGTCAGGGAGGGCAGTTTGGGGTGGGAAAAGGGAATTCCAGGAGGTGAACGATCCCAGGGCACTGAGGCTCCGGGATGTGCATCCCTGCCATCATCATCATCATCATCACCCTCAGCCCCACCTGGAATTCACGTTTTGGGGGCTGATTTTCCTACAAATCCACTTCTTCCCCCCACAAATCCATTTTTTCCTCTACAATTCCATTTTCCCCCTACAACTCTGCTTTTTCCCCTACAATTCCCCTCTTCCAATGTCTCCAGTTGTTCCCCAGGGCCGTGGCCCTGATCCTGATCCCAAAGATCCCTCCCTGTCCCCTCTCCTGTCCCTGTCCCCTCCTGTCCCTGTCCCCTCTCCTGCCCCTGTCCCCTCCTGTCCCTGTCCCCTCTCCTGTCCCTGTCTGTGCCATCCCGGTGCCGCCTCCCCCTCCTGTCCCGCGTTAATCCCGGGATTAGCAGCGCTGGATTCTGCACTGTCAGGATTCTCCTGCCCGGAGCCGCCGGACGGGGCCGGGCCCGGCGCCGATTCCGGGATCGCCCCTGGATCCTCTTCCCTCCTTCCCTGGATCCTCTTCCCTCCCTCCCTGGGATCCTCTTCCTTCCCTCCCCTGGATCCTCTTCCCTCCCTTCCCTCTCCTCCCTCTCAGCCTCGGGAGCGGCGCCAGCGCGGGTCGGTAACGGGGTCTGGGGGGATTGGGGGAAAAACGGTGGAGAATGGGAGAGAATTCCATTTAAATGGGGGGTAATGGGGAAGTATTCCATGAAAATGGGGTGAATTCCATGAAAACAGGATAATGGGGGAGTATTTCATAAAAAACAGGGGATAAGGGAGTGTTCCCTAAAATGGGATCATGAGGGAATATTCCCCAAAAGCAGAGAATTGTGAGGGAATACTCCCCAAAAGCAGGGCCTAGGCAGCAGCAGTCAAGATCAGGGAGGTTGGGAGGTTGAAGGGGAATTGGGATTTTCCATCCCTCGGGGCATTGCTGCTGTTGTTGTGTTTTTAGGGACAAGTTCTGGCCGCTCCCCCGGGACTTTTCTGGGTCAAATTCCGGCCGGGAGAGGCCCCTCAGGGTGTCCCAGCCCGGGACAAACCCATCCCAAAATCCCTCCCGAGCCGCCCCGTCCTTGCCGGCGGCGCGGGATCGGCTCCATGTTTACAAAAAACAGGGGTGGACAGAATTTTTTTCCCTGAAAATTCGTGATAAGGGTGAAAACCTCCAGAACTTCCCACTTGCTGATTTAACAGAGAACATTCAGGTGGCCCCAAACCCATTCCATCCCTTTTTCCCTTCCACTGAGGCACCTCCCAGAGCTGGACACATTCACAGCACCAAAAATTCCCATTTTTGCCTCATTTCTCCCCACAGCTGTAAAATCCACCCAGATCCGATGTCTGAACTCAGAGTTCACAGCTAAAAGAGGGGAAACCCCAACTTCCTTCCCCTTCTGGCCCCAAAATCTCCGGTTTTTACTTCAGCCGGGCTGGGTGGGGTCAAGGGGACCGGGGTGAGAAAATCCCTTTTGGGTTAAAACGCCTCTTCCCAACGCTCTGCTCTAAGTCCACAGCCCGATTCCTGGCTGACACCACAACTCCTCTGCATTTCCCCATGCCTGGGTTTCATTACCTGCTGCTCTGGGCACCGATAACGCGGCAGGGGCAGCGTCTGGAGCTCATTCCCGACCCCCGCTGACGTGTCAGAGCTCGGCACTGAGCGCTCCCCTCTCTCTCTCCTCACTCCAGGCTGTCCTGAGGCCGGCTGGCGCTGGCCACCATGGCCACCAAGGTGCCCATCTACCTGAAGAGAGGCAGCAGGAAGGGCAAGAAGGAGAAGCTGCGGGACATCCTGTCCTCGGACATGATCAGCCCCCCTCTGGGGGATTTCCGCCACACCATCCACATCGGCAGCGGCGGCCAGGGCGACACGTTTGGGGACATCTCCTTCCTGCAGGGCAAGTTCCACCTGCTGCCCCGTGGCGGCGCCGAGCCCGTGGCAGCACCGGAACGGTTCGAGTTCTCGCGCACGGCCACCATGTCGGGGGCCGAGGTGGCCACGGCGCCGTCCCCGCTGCTCAAGAACGCCATTTCCCTGCCGGCGCTCGGCGGCGCCCAGGCGCTCACCCTGCCCTCGGCGCAGGCCCCGCCAAAGCCGCCGCGGCTGCACCTGGATGAGACGGTGTCACCCGTGTCACCGGTGTCACCAGCGTGTCCCCGCAGCCCCCGGGCCACCAACGGCGAGGCCGAGCCCCTGGTGTCGCACGCGGGCTCGCTGCTGTCCCTGCACGTGGACCTGGGCCCGTCCATCCTGGAGGATGTGCTGCAGGTCATGGACAGGCACCAGGCCGAGCGCGGCGCCCACCCAGAGGTCCTGACGTGAGGATGAGGATGGTGAGGGTGATTTTGGGGGTTTTTCGGACGTGGATCTCGGATTCTCTCCACGTGAGGGTTCAGCCTTGGGAGAGAACCAAAGGGACCCCCCCGAGCTGTCCCAGCCTCGTCCAGTGCCAGCGCTGAGCACAGGAGACGCGACCCTGCTGGAGCCCACGGGATGAATTCCCAAAAATTCCGGGCAGGAGGACTGGGGGGGACAGCAGGGTTTGTTCTCATCACGGCAGTGCCATCTCAGCTTCTGCTCCTTTAAATCCTTTGGGAACCCCACGTATCGGGAAATCTCCAAAGGGAAATCTCCACCAGGCTTTGTGTCCCTGGAGAAGCCAAAACTCCCCCTGGAGGAGCTCAGATTTCCCAAAGGAGCTCTTGTTTTAGGAACTCAATCCATGGAGGGGCCAAAAATCCCCCCTGGGGCCGAACTGGAGCGACAGGAGCGGGGCTGGAATGGTCACTGACATTCCAAAACAACCCAAAATCCCAGCGTGAGGCGCAGGTGGACTCTGGCAGCAGGGGTGGGATGGGAAGGAGGGAATGCCCAGGGGAATTCCGGCTGGATTTTGGGGAATGGGGACAAAAACTCTGCTGGAAACGCTGCTGGGGCCAGCGCGGGGACAGGGTGGGACCAGGCTCCTTCCATGAATTCCATCCTTTCACCAATTCTTGGGAATTTCAGCCCAGAATGAGGCCGGGATCTGGGGCGGAGTCGTGGCCCCTCCTGTCCCTCAGTTCCTCATTGCCTAACGAGTCTAATTTAGATTATCTGACTAATGACTCATTAGATTCTCCAGCTCGTGGCTCGTTAACCAACCCTTGTCCCGCCTCTTCCTTCCGGAAACCCGAACCACTTTTGGTGAGAACACCCAGAATTTGGGGACAAACCGATCCTCCAAGGTTTTAATCTGTAAAATAATTAAGAAACTGAGGTTAATTAGGCTCGATCAGCCCCAGGTTTAATTTCTATTTGGTCCAGCTCTTCCCTGCTCTAAACTCTTTTCTCCCCCCATGCTCTTTTTATTTATTTTGGGATTTTTCCTCCCCAAACCAATTCCGGGACAGAGCCGTTTCAGAGCCTCGTTTGTGATTAATTAACCCCAGGGATGTGATTAATTAACCCCAGGGACGAGAGACTTTGATGGGAATGTGGCTCCGTGTCCCCTCCTGTCCCACAAACACACCCCAGCTGCTGCTCAGACAAACAGCTTGAAGGGAATCCAGCCCAGAACGGCTCATTTGGGGCGGCTTTCAGTGGTTTGGGGGGTTTCCAGCATGGCGTGGGTTGGGACAATGTGGATGCACTTTTTTCCCTGGACTTCATCCCAATTTTCCTGGGTTCCACCTCCATCAGTGATTTAAAGCTGGAGCTGTTTGTGCCCCACCAGGAATTGCGAAATTGTTGCTGCCAGAGTCGTTTTGAAATAACCAAAGTCAGCCAAAATCCCCTTTTTTCCCCAGTTTTGCCCCTTTTCTCCCTCAGTTTTTTTCCCTTCCACAACCCAGGGCTGGATTTTGGGGTGTTCCAGCTTTAACTTGGGACCTCATTCTCTCCCTACTCATTCCTCTCTGCTCCAGTCCTGGAAAAGCTCCTTTAATTTGCCAGATTTTGGGGGGTTTTTTACCATGAAAACTTGATTTTAGTTTTCTCACCCCTCTCCTCCTTCCCCTCTTCCCTCCCTCCTGCACCTCTCACACCACACTTGCTATAAACCCCTGAAATTATCCCCAAAATTATTGTTATTATCCCTGAAATTATCCCCAATATCACTTTATCCCTGAAATGTTTTTTTCCCCCAATCTCACCTCCTGCAAAAAAACCCCACAAATTCCTTAATTAATTTTTAATCACTAATAAACCATTTGGAATCCTTTTCCACTGGAGCCTCCTTCAGTTCTCCCTTAATTAATCACTCCCTGAATTAATGATTTATGCAAACCCCTGTTGCCAAACTCTGCTGATTTACTCCCAATTCCAAGGGTTTGAGTCATCCAGAGCAGCTGTGACTCAGCGCCCACTCCCCTCCCTTCTCGGGGAGTTCATTCCGGAATCAATCAAGGATGGAATCATTAATTAATTAGCCCCAGCAGAGGCAGCGCTCCTGCCCCCCTCGCTCGTTATCCCTGATTAACGCCGCCCACGCCAGCGGTCAGTGCTTGACCCCCCCGGTGTGGCCGGAGCCAGGAACAGCCGGCCTGGGATTACCAAGAGGAGGAGGAGGAGGAGGAGGAGGAGGGAGGAAGGTTTGACCAGGGGGTGACCTTGGGGAAAAAAAGGTAGATTCTCAGCAAACAGGGAAAAAAACCACAGGTGGGATGTGGAAGTAAGGAGGAAAAAGAGAGAGGAATTCACCTGGAAGTGAGGAATTCGCTCACCTGGAAGTGAAGAATTCACCTGGAAGTGAGGAATTCTCTCACCTGGCAGTTGACATCAAACCACGCTCACTGTGGGATCCGTGGGTGACCTCTGTCCTGGGGGATGAATTTAAGGATATTTGGTTAATTTAGGTTTGTTAAAAAGGGAAAAGAGCTCCAAAATGAGAATTTTTGGCAGGAATGTTTTGGGGATGAAGAGGCTTGAGTGGTGGCTGGGTTTGGTTGAGATCGTAAACAGACCTAGGGAATCTGGGGAGATTTGGGATCTGTGCATCCCCATGTGCCACATCCAGGCTTTTTCTGGGATAATTCCAGGACAGCAATCCCACCACATCCCTGGGCAGCCCGTGCCAAGACGGGATAACCCTTTCAATGAAGCAATTTTCTTCTGAATAAACTTCCCCTGCTGCAACTCGAGGCTGTTTCCTCTTGTTTTATCCATCAGGAGAAGGGATCTCTCCCCCAGCCTCATTCCAACCTCTTTCCAGGGAATTGTAGGGAGCAATGGGGTCTCTCAAACCTCCTTTTCCCAGGATAAACCCCCTCATGATCACCATCATTTCCCCCCCCCCGACTGCCTGTCTATTTCTCCCTCACTCTCCCGCCTTGTTTTCTCCCATTTTTTCCCTCATTCTCCCCCCATCTTGTCACTCATTCTCCCATCATTTTCCCGTCACTCTGCCCCCTCCATTTTCCCCCTCAGTCTCCCCCCTCCATCTCCCCCCATATCCCCCACTCTGCCTCCCTCCTTCATCCCCATCCCCTCCCTTTCT
>VWZS01004799.1:0-15797 GCA_013397075.1 Rhabdornis inornatus
AATGGGGTCTGTGGGAATGGGGTTTGTGGGGTGGGATCTGCAGGATGGAATCAGCAGGAATGGGGTCTGTGTAAATGGGATCTGGGCAGTGGGATCTGCAGGAATGGGGTCTGTGGGGTGGGATCTGTGGGAATGGGGTCTGTGGGGTGGAATCTGCAGGAATAGGGTCCATAGCAGTGGGATTATCAGAATGGGGTCTGTGGGGTGGGATCAGCAGTAATGGGGTCCATGGCAGTGGGATCTGTGGGAATGGGGTCTGTGGGGTGGAATCTGCAGGAATAGGGTCCATAGCAGTGGGATTATCAGAATGGGGTCTGTGGGGTGGGATCAGCAGTAATGGGGTCCATGGCAGTGGGATCAGCAGGAATGGGGTCTGTGGCAGTGGGATCAGTAGGAATGGGGTCTGTGGGGTGGAATCTGCAGGAATAGGGTCCATGGCAGTGGGATCAGCAGGAATGGGGTCTGTGGCAGTGGGATCTGCAGTAATGGGGTCTGTGGCAGTGGGATCTGTGGGAATGGGGTCTGTGGGGTGGAATCTGCAGCACCCCCCTCCTCTCCCACTCCACAGACTGCAGACTTTGCACATCCTAAAAATCCCGATTTGCCAAGCCCTGCCCTGTGATTAAACCTTTCTCCTTCTCCTGCTCCTGGACACCACGTCCCCTCCCCACCCTCGTGACACCGGCCAGGCCACGACCTCCTTTGGGGATTTTTGGGGACAGCCCCTGCCTGGCTCCAACCCACTGACCCCAGCTCTGTGCTGGGAGGTGGGGCTGGAGGTGCCCAAATTTCCCCGAACCCCCTTCTCCCCCTGCTGCCACCCCCTGGGCAGCGGCTGCACCCCTTGGGAATGCCCTTGGGAATGCCCTTGGCCTCTTCCTGGCGCTTTTGTTCCGGGGGATGCAGGTGGGGACGCTTTGAACCGTGTGGGAAAAGCTCCAAAACCCCAAAGAAAAGCGGCTCCAAGGGCTGGTGCTGAATGGGGACGGCCCCGCCACCCCCGGGCTCCTTTTGTGTCCCCACCCCTCTGGAATGGCCCTGCCAGGCTTCAGTGCCCCCTTTCACTCCTTTTTGACCCCAAATCAACACGGGCGGCTCCAGAGGGGCTCGGGGAGTCGCTGTGGAGGTGCCTGGAGGGTGCAGTCCCTCCTCTGTGTAGCCCATGGCTTTTCGCCCTACATGAGTTAGGGAAAGCAATCACATAGGAATAAAAAGCCATAAACCACAGCAGAGGGCTTAGCCAGGATAAGGCAGCGGTCTTGGGGAAAAGGGGAGGGAAAAGGGAAAGGAGAATGGGGAAAAAAAATCACTCTTTGGGCTAAATTGGCCTCCCTCCCCGTGAGGGGAGCACAACCCCAAAACCAGGGCAGGTTCTCACCCTAAAAACAGGGTGGGTTCTCACCCCAAATCCTACCCCAAAACTAGGCTGGGTTTGCACCCCAAAACCAGGGGGGCTTCGCACCCCAAAAGCAGGGTGAGTTCCACCCCAAAATCTACCCCAAAACCAGGACGGGTTCCCACCCCAAAACCAGGGCGGGTTCCTACCCCAAACCAGGGTGGGTTCCTACCCCAAAACCAGAGTGGGTTCCTACCCCAAACCAGGGTGGGTTCCTACCCCAAACCAGGATGGGTTCCTACCCCAAACCAGGATGGGTTCCTACCCAAAACCAGGGTGGGTTCCTACCCAAAACCAGGGTGGGTTCCTACCCCAAACCAGGATGGGTTCCTACCCCAAACCAGGATGGGTTCCTACCCAAAACCAGGGTGGGTTCCCACCCCAAAACCAGGATGGGTTCCTACCCCAAACCAGGGTGGGTTCCTACCCCAAACCAGGATGGGTTCCTACCCCAAAACCAGGGTGGGTTCCTACCCAAAACCAGGATGGGTTCCTACCCCAAACCCCCCTCAGCACCACGGGGTGGCTCCTCCTGGGTTATCCACTGGTCAGGAGGAGCGATCCCAGCCTGGAATGTTCCAGGGGGAGCTGCCCCCGTGCTCTGGAGGATCTGGGATTGCAGGGACAGCTTGAAAGCCGCGGTGCCACGGCCGGAATGAATTGCAGCGTGCCCAGGGAGCAGCCGTGGAATGGTTGATTTCCCCTCCCCCGGTGTCCTGGCCACAGCCCCACCTCATCCCTGTCGGCACCTGGCATCCTTTCCAGAATCCCAATAAACCCGACAAACCTGGAGATGAAACGCTCTGGCTGCAAATGGAGCTGCACAAATTTCCACCTGCAAGATCCCTCTGAGGAGGAGCTGCTGGAACCCACGGGATAAATCCCATTTTTAGGGAGAAACACTCACCTCGGGGGTACAGCCTCACCCTGCCCCGCAGCTGCTTTGAAAATGTGGCTTTTAGGGCCACCTAAAATTGGGGGATTTGCCCAGGGGGGCTGAGCAGGAGCCTCGCTGCCCCCAGAGCTCACCTGGCTGCAGGGGCGGTGGATGCTCGGCCAGGTTCATCCAACAGAGCCGCCTTTGTGGGCTCAGACAAAGGCCCAAAGAAAGGTCTGGCTGCCAGCCCTCCTCCCCTCGCTTCCCCCCCCGGGCCTTTTCGGGGGAGTTTCTGTCTCTGGATGCACCAAAAGAGGCGCTCGGGACAAGGTGGAGCGTGTCGGGGTGGCAGCAGCTCCGCCGAGAGCTGGCACGGCCCCGGTTCCTCAGGAGGAACCTGGGGCAGCTCCTTGGGTGCCACCAGAAGTGCCCAGGTTGTCGCTGGGAAAGCTCTGGCCTCTGCTCCGGGTCTGTTAATTGCCGGGAGCTGATGAGGTCAGGGCGGGAGAGTCCCTTCCTTGCCACCCTCCCTGGAATCCTCGGGAATTCCAGGTTCTCAGAGCAGCCGCGGTGGGAGGCAGGGAAGGATTCTGCTGTGCTTTGCAGCAGCAAAGAACACGACTTCGACCTACAAAGCGAGCTCCTGGAGCGCAGAGCAGCTCTGAGCCCGCGTTTTCCCGAGGTTTTCCCTCTTTTATTTCCCGGGAATGGTGAGGGGAAAGGGCCGCTGTGTGCCCCACCTGTGACACGGCCACGGTCCCCTCCTGGTATCCCAAAATCTGTTTGGGATGTTCTGGAGCATCCCTTGGTCCCAAAAGGATGGAATTTTGGTGGGAAGATCTTTTGGGAAACCCTCCGGGTGTGGGGGACACACCAGGACCGCCCCATGGGTCCCTGCCCCGTGTGTCCAGCACCCACCCACCCCCGATCCCTACGGATCAGCCCCAATCCCATCGTGGAGAGGGACAAATCTGTCCGTTTGTCCTCGGTGGCTCTTTGGGCCGTGGCCCCGTGGCACCCAAATCCTTCCCACGGAGGTGGCACCTGGCAGGGCACAGGCTGCTGTCCCCAGCAGGAGGACACGCGTCCATCCCGGTGCCACCGTGCCCTGTCCACGCCGCGGGGACCCCAGGGGTGCCCGGAGCCGCCGGCCGAGCGCGCTGAGCTCACCTTTGGCAGCGCGGCTCGGTCTCCGCGGGAAGGGCCCGGTGCCAGCGGGGACAGGGCTGGCATGGCAGCGCCCTGGTGGCATCGCCATCACCGTCCTGTCCTCCTCAAGCCTCAGGGTGCCCAGAGCTGCTCGGGGCGGTGGGGTCACCCCGCTGCTCACAGCCTTAGGGGGGCTCTTTTGGACCCCCCAACTTTGCTGTTGCTGCGCGGGCTGCGATGGTTGTGCTGGGAGGGAGGGAGGGAGGGAAGCGAGGAGGGAGGGAAGGAGGGAAGGAGGGAGGGAGGGAGCGGGGTCAGGTATTTCTCCATCCCTGGCTCCGCAGGGCCGGTAACAAAGGCGCTATTGAACTGCAGCCGCTCCGGTCTGTGGAGCAGAAACCTCTTGTATCTCCCCCCGGTGCCTTTGATGTTCCTCCCCCGGTACGACGGAGATTACTCATGTCCTGCTGCTCGGGCACCGCTGCCAGCGCGCCACGGAGGGGGGACAATCCCCCTCGGGCCACCGCGGTGTCGGGGAATGTCCCTCTGGCAGCGGGCACGCAGCGCTCACCCCACTCCTGCCCTTCCTCTGCGCCCCCAAACCTTTCCTCCCTCCGAGACCCCAAACTTTTGGGGACGTGCGCGGTGCCCAGCCGAGCGCAGCCGCGCTCTGCGCCTCGCATTCCTCTCCTGTAATTAAAGCCGGTGCTCTGGGTGGAGGGGGAATTTCCCAAAGGGTTTTACTGGCGTCTGGACAAGGGTCAGACAATGAGAACATTTGACTGGGTGCCCAAATCCGCTGTATCTTGGATACGCTCAAAGCCTCCCCCGTGCTCCTCGTCCCAGGCGCTGCTTTGGGGGAGGTTTGGGCAGGTTGGGAGGTGGGGACGGCGCGGGGGGAGCTTGGGGACTCTCACAAAACCTCCACCGCCCTCAACCCAGCCAGGCTGCCCCAAAAATGCCGACGCTTGAAAAGCACAAAGCCTGAAACCACATTCCCGGCGGGATGCGCCTGGAAATCCTGGGTAGAGGCATCAAACGCACCTTGGAGACTCTCAGAGCTCGGATCGATGCTTTGAAAAGCGCTCTGCTGCCTTCAGCAGGGCCCTGCCTCAATCCCTGGGGATCCAGGGGCATTGGGGGCTTATCCTGTTTTTTCCAGCCCCGAGGGATATTTGGGATGCTCTGACAACCTGCCCGGAAAACATCGGAGTTTCCCAAAAGCACTCGAGTGCCTTTGGAAATCTCATTTCAGTTCTGCAGAAATCCCTGGGTGCTCCCGAGGCACCCAGAGACGCTCGAGTGGGAATCGCCTCCGGATCAGGGATGCCCCTGGGGTGCCCACACGGCAGCACCCAAAAGGAGGGCACCCCAAATTAGAGCTCGGGAGGATCCTCCACAGAGCCAAGGGCTCCCAGCGCCGCTCCCGAGGCTCATTCCCACTTTTCCCAGGCGTGGGAAGTGCCCAGGACACCCGCAGAGCTCATCTGGGGCTGCCCCCAGTGAGAGATGGACACAAACAAACCCCCCCCCAGAACTGGGATGGACAGGAGGGATGGACAGATGGACAGACAGATGGATGGACGCTCCAGAGCAGAGCCTGGAACACCTCGTTTTCCACAGACATCCACACCAGTTGCATCCCAAGGAGGTGGAATCAGCCTCAGTTTTGGGGGGGTCAGCTGCAGCTCCCCCTCCCTGTGCCCCCATCAGGCCCCAGTTCCTGGTGGATTTTTAAACACCAACCCTCAGATTTTGGGGAGCAGCTCCAGCCAGAGTTTGGGCAGCGATCCATTTTCAAGCTGTCCTGACAAGTGGCTCCAGCCCGGGCAGATTAGATCTCCTAATCACATTTCTGAGGCGCCCAGGATCACGAATCTGGGATTTAGAGAATATTTGTCATTGTAACAATGTCACTGCCCGGCCTTTCCCTCGCTCCCCAAGTCATTATGCCCGGACTTTTCGGCTTCATGGGAACATCTCCCGTGGGAAAAGGGAGGCTCTGGAATATTTGTGTTGCACTGGTTCTCTGTCACTTGTACATCCCATGGACGGGGTGATTCCGGGGTTATTTATGGATTTCAATCACTTTTCTCATCACCACCCGATTTTCTACCGAGAGCTGCTTGAACAGAACCCAAATCTTCACAGAATTCCCAATAAATCTTCCAGGAATAAAGAGGGGGAAGCTGAGGAACCTCTCCAGATCCTGCAAAGCTCAAAGCCCCTCCTGCTCCCTGAGGGTGAGACCGGAGCGTCTCCAACACCTCTGTGGAGGAATTCCAGGGAAATGTGCTCCATAAATCCCCGTTTTCAGCCACGGCAGCATCGCAGGCTGAGCCCAGCTCCCTTCCCCAGGATGCAGCCCCGGAAAATCCACTTTGGGAAGGGGAAAACCTCTCCTGATTTTTCAAGTGCACACACAGCTCCCATCTCCTTCCAGAGCACAGAATCCAGCTCTGGATTGTTTGGAGGAGGGAAAAGAAATCTTTCATTCCTGGCTACTTTTGCACTTCATTCCCTTCGGGATGTTCCTGCCCACCCCTCTCCAGGAGCGCAGACGTTGCTCCCTGGCAGCCCAGGAGATATTTTCCTTTTCCAGTGGGAATTCCAGGCTTTCCCTACATCAGGAATTTGTGCATGAAAAGTGGGGCTGGAGAGGTGCTGAGGGGACAGCGCTGTCCCCACACCAGGCTCCCACAGGAGTGGCTTTTCCATGGTCGCAGAAACGTTCCCCCAGGACAAGTTTGAGCCAGAAAGGATATTTTGGATCTCCAGTTCATTTGTCCCACTCAGCCTCAGGCACAAAACCAGCCTGGAGGAGCTGCAACCTCTCCTTCCCACTTTTCCATCTGGAGCAGCCACTTCCAGCTCTCCTCCCCTCTTCCCCACATGACTTATTTTAGGTGAAAAGGTTTTCCTTTGTACCAAGAAAAAATTTCCTCCAGCCCTAAACAATTTCGTTTCTCAGCACGCTGGAAAAATTCAGGATAAATTCATTTCTGTCTGACCCCTCAAATCCATCCTGAGCAGGGAAGTGACCCTTGGAGGATCCCAAAATCACGACCTGTGCATCCCAGGTCACAGCCCAAATCCCAAATCCCAAATCCCTCTGCTCAGCCCCACTGCCCTTTGCAGAGCACCAATTCCTCTGGATTTATTTCCAGGTGGAAGGATGGGAGAGGCAGAGAGGGAAGGGATGAAATAATGACCCATATCTGCTCCTGCTCACTCGCCATCAATTTTTCCATGGAGCCCATTAGGAGAGGGCAGCAGCAGCTCGGGAATCCAGGTGAGGCCCTCGCTAACAAGATCCTCCCGGGCCTTTTAGCACATTCCTGCTCACTGATATTCCAGCTCCCGCCGCCCCAGATGTAATTAAGTCTGGGCTGCGAGGCAGGAGACGCCGCAGGAGCCAAGAGGGAATTTGTCTCGATTTGCCAGAGCAGCCACAGTGAGGTGAGGGATGGTCTGGATTGGGCAGGGATTGGGGATTGATGGTCTGGATTGGGCAGGGATTGGGGATTGATGGTCTGGATCTGGATCAGGGATTAGGGGATTGATGGTCTGGATTGGGCAGGGACTGGGGGATTGATGGTCTGGATCTGGATCAGGGATTGGGGGATTGATGGTCTGGATTGGGCAGGGATTGGGGATTGATGGTCTGGATTGGGCAGGGATTGGGGGATTGATGGTCTGGATTGGGCAGGGATTGGGGGATTGATGGTCTGGATTGGGCAGGGATTGGGGGATTGATGGTCTGGATCAGGATCAGGGTTTGGGGGAGTGATGGTCTGGATTGGGGGTTGGTGGTCTGGATCAGGATCAGGAATTGGGGGATTGATGGTCTGGATCTGGATCAGGCAGGAATGGAGGATTGATGGTCTGGATTGGGCAGGGATTGGGGGACTGATGGTCTGGATTTGGATCTGGATCAGGCTCAGTGGTCTAGATCAGGAAGGGATGGAAGATTGATGGTCTGGATCAGGCAGGAATGGGGGATTGATGGTCTGGATTCAGATCTGGATCAGGCAGGGATGGAGGATTGATGGTCTGGATTGGGAAGAGATGAAGGATTGATGGTCTGGATTTGGATCTGGGTCAGGGTCTGTGGTCTGGCTCCATCAGGGATCAGGGGTCAGGTCCTGGCAGGGACGTGGAGCTGCAGCTGAGCCACCCTGGGCAGTGCAGGAGCTGGACCCTGGTGAGGAGATCCCTGCTCTGCTGGGAACTCCAGGAACTCCACTTGGGACCAGAGGGAGAGGGGCTGAGGGGCTGCTCAGGAGTGACCAGAGCAGAGGGAACAAAGAGAGGGAGGAATTAGATGGGAGAGGCGAGCCAAGAGCCCCCTGGGGCGATGAGGACGCTCTGCCGGGGGTTAAAGGTGGAGGCAGGGTAAAACATCAGCTCCACCGGGGCCACTTCAGCTCCCCTGGCAAAAGCCTTCCACGGGCTCAAGCCCATCTCAGGTGACCCCAGTAAATCCAGGGACATCACCTTGGGCACAGACTTGGGAAGGAAAGAGATCAACCCCTCTCCCCCATCACCCATCAGGGCTGAGTCCTCCAACACAGGGATAGAAGAAAGTCACTACGGATTTAAAGAATATTTATCATTGTAACAATGTCATTGCCCAGCCCCTCTCGTTCTCCAAGTCACGATTCTCAGACTTTTTGACTTTATAGGAACATTTCCCATGGAAAAATGAGGCTCCAGAACTTTTCTTGGACAGCTCAAGGGTGGTTAAGCCTCTCACAGCTTCTCCTGCTCTCCCAGGGTTTGGGAGTCCCTGTCTGGGCGCTGAGGGGCCAAATTTGCTCTGGCTTTGGGGTTTCAGGGTCATGCTGAGCACAGGGAAGCTCGGGCTGATCCCAGCCCTTGGACCAGCACTGGCACAACAGGCAGGGGATGTGTGCAGGAAATGTGGGACTGGAATAAGGGCAGCACATGGATCAGCCACTGGAGAGGGAGCAGGGCCATCCCAGAACCCCTTGGACAGTGGGCTGGGGACATCCTCGGGGTCAGGCCAGAGGGGAGGCATGGATATTTGGGATATTTGTGCTCTGGCTGCTCCCAGCCCCATTATTCCCTGTAATTCCCTGTTATTCCCCATTATTCCCTGTTTTCCCCTGTTATTCCCTGATGTTCCCTGCTATTCCCTCATGCTCCCCATCATTCCTCGTTGTTCCCCGTTATTCCCCGATGTTCCATGTAATTCCCAACTATTCCGCTTTTCCCGTTATCCCCCTTTATTCTCCATTATTCCCTGTTATCCTCCATCATTCCCCATTATTCCCTGATGTCCCTTGTCCCCAGGAACTCGTCCCGTCCTGCTGCCTCGTGGCCCAGCGTGGCACCTCTGAGCACGAGCAGGAATCCCCTCGGAGTCCCTGGAGCTGCTCCCGTCACTGCTCACCGCCCCGGGCAGGACACCGAGGGTCCCCTGTCCCCTCCCAAGGGACAGCCACACCCGCAGGGGTCCCAGCCCCACGGGGACACCCAAAAGTGCGGGGTGAGGGTGTTCCAAACCTGTCCCCGACCTGCTGTCCCTGCCTGGAGCCACCCCAGCCCTGCTCCCACTGCAGGTCTGCCACCGCTCCCTGGGGACACACAAAAATGCCAGGAGGGGACATTTTTTGGAGCCACTCCGGGCCCTCCCAGCCCGCTCATCGCAGAGGGCCCCAGGGCTGGGCTCGCCCTCTCCTCTCCTCGGTGTCACTGAAGATTGTGGCAGGGAAAAATCCTCATTTTCCTGCGCGGGTCTCGCAGTTCCAGACACGTGAGAGCACCGCACCACCCACAGAGTCCCCGCAGCGTCCCCAAAACCCCTGCGCGAGCCCCCGGGACCCCTCCGGGCCGCCCAGACCCCCTCAGAACCCTCTCGATCCGGTACCACAACACACCTGAATGAACAGCGGGAACCGGGTGACGCCAAAAGCGCGACAATTCCTCTCTCCGAGCCCTCGAATCTGCTTTGCCCTGGCTGACATCACCGCTCAGGTTGATACACGCTTCCCTTATCTTTCTTTGGGATTACCTCATCGGAGAGGACACGGAGAGCCTCCCTCTCCCTCCTCTCCCTCCTCTCCCTCCTCTCCCTCTCCCTTTTGGGAGCCGCAAGTTTGCAGCCGGAGGAAGGAATGGCTGGGATGCGGCTCCAGCCCTTCCCGCATCATTCCAGGATGATCCAGGGAGATCCAGCCCGGCTCCAGCAGCGCCGGATCCGCTCTGAGCCCTTCAGAAATCCCAAGGCGCCTCCTGCACCAGGCAGAGGCTCCGCGGGGTTTATTCCCCCCGCGAACAATGCCAAAGTGTTTGCACACACGCGGAGCCCGGCCCTGAGGCAAAAAAAAAACCAAAAAAACTTCAATTCTCACACAGGAACACCCATTCCAACCCCGGAATCCAACAGTTAATGAGCTCACGTGTAATTAATTGATAGCTACGTTATCGTGTGTTGCATGTAATGCTCATAAACATACATAAATAATGGGAATATAACGTGGATATACCCACACACCTCACAAATACTCGTACAGAGATGAATTTTGCCCTCAGTTCAGGTTATTTTCACCCAAAACAAAGCCAATTTCATTTTTTCCCGACCTCCACAAGAACAGAGCCACAGCAAGCCACAGCCACCCTCCAGCTCCAACACCGCCAACAGAATTAAATCCGGATATTCCCACATTTTCAGCACGGATTGCTTTGGGATGCTCCGGGCTGGCATCCGCGGGGATGCTGCCCAGGTGAGCGGGGGGATGCAGGTGCTCAGCACCGATCCCAGCGCGGGCTGAGCGCTCCCCCGGTTCCCCCGCTCGCCCTCACGCACGCAACTCCTGCAGGCAACGCTCCAGACAAAGAAAGCGAGAAAAAAAAAAAGAGCAAAAAAAANGACTGGGGCCGGGCCGCCCGCAACCCCGAGCCGAGCTGCTGCATAAATTATCTCCTGGCTCTACATCTCTCGCCGCCCGAGCCGCGCATCCCCGGCAGTTTTCCCGCACGGAGGATGCGGTACCCAGGGCAGGGTCCCCGCTGCCC
Organism: Rhabdornis inornatus; assembly: GCA_013397075.1. Lineage (NCBI taxonomy): Eukaryota > Metazoa > Chordata > Aves > Passeriformes > Rhabdornithidae > Rhabdornis > Rhabdornis inornatus. The sequence continues at coordinate 10,464 of VWZS01004799.1, forward strand.
CCGCCCCGGGCAGTGATGCCGCCTCTTCCCGGCTTTTCCCGGCTTTTCNCTCTCCTCCCGCAGCCTCACCCGCGGGACTCCAGCGATTCTTTGGGGAGGGGGATCCTGCAAAGCAACTTNCAGGCTCTCCCTGCTCTCCTCTCTCCCGTTTTCCCCCTTCCTGCTTTGTCTCCGGCCCCGTCTCGCAGCTGAGCAGACACAAAAGAGCCTCTGACCTGGGAGGAGAAATCCCCTTTTCCAGGAATATAATTAAAAAAAAAAGCAAAGCCCACCCGAGGTCTCCGGTGCGCGCTTTGAGCAGGGAGGAGAATTAAAAATAGCTGAGCTAGCTCAGAATCGGAGGCAGCATTGCTCCCCTAATGAGTGTAATTAGCGGGGTGAGGATGGGGGCGGCTGTCCCGCACTGCCCGCGCTCCCCCGCAGGGTTTTTGGGGGGAAAACGGCGTTTTCCACCTCCAGGAGCTGTCCCTGGGTGCAGCTCTGTGCACTGAGCACCTGGGTCTCCAGCCAGCGGGGTTCAGACAGGATTAAACCCCAAACACCCATCCCGAGTCCTCCGGGCTTGGCAAAGCAAAGACAAGTCGGATTTGGGACTTTTTTTTTTTTTTNGGAGCCGAGCGGAGGCGCCGGGGAGGGCTCGGCCGGCGGAGAAGAGAAGGAACAAAAGCCCGAGCGGTGCTCAATAGGTGCCTTCCTAATTGTGAAGGGGATTGCGAGGCTGTGTGTGGCTGCGGGGCGGGAGGGGGCGGGTGAAGGGGCGATGGGGAGAGGCCTCCATCCCTCCATCCCTCCATNCCGCGGCTCGCTTCTCTCCCTCCACCTCAGCTCTCCCAAATCCCGGGCTGTCAGCGGAACAACGGGGGATTCAGTGGATTCAGCGGGGATTTAGCCGGGCTCGGGAGCCAGATCCTCCTCCCGTGGCAGCACCGGCTGAGCTCGGCATTATCTCACCCGGGCCGGGACAGCGGGTGCGGGGCCGCTGTGCCCTGGGGACACGAGAGGTCCCTGCAGGGGGACAAGGACCCTCCCTGCCCTGGAAATCGCTCCCAAAATGGGAATTTTCCCTGTTCATTTTGGCTGCAGGGATGTGGGTGAGGATGGAGCACGGTCCTTCCCCTAAATAAAGATGGGACAGCTGATGAATTCCCCTGATGTGCTGCGAGACTCATTAATTGATGGGCCTAATGAGCTTCTCGGGCTGTCCAACGAGCCAGCAGCGCTGGGATGGAGGGGACAATGCAGGATCCGGGCTGGGATTGCGGGAGCAGGAGGTCCAGGCAGGCCAGGAGCGGTCAGGGAGGGCTGAGCCGCCTCCCAGCATCTGCTCCGCTCTGACATTGTGCTCACTTGGGCTTTTTTTTTTTTCCCTAATTGTCTTGATGTCCCTCATTTGCATAATCCCCCATAATGCAGCGCAGCAGGACTTTTGCTCTGAGCTAATAAATAGACGACAAAAATAAATGTGTCATGTAAGATTTGCTTCCATTCCTTGCCTTTGTGAGGGAGCTTTCAGCGAGCAATGACGCTGCTGGCGGCGTTGATCTCCCAGGAATTGTCAGCCCGGCCTGCCACGAGCTGCGACTTCCCCTCGCCCCCGGTGCTCAACTTCGCCAGATGTTTGCAGCTGGGCTCGGCAGCGAGCAGCAGGAAAAGGTGCCTGTGGAACGCCGGGATGCGCTCCTGGCAGCCCGGGGATTGCTCCCAAATCTCTTCCCCCAAACCACCCCACCCGAAAATATCCCCCAGCCCACCAGGGTTCCTTGTTGTGGTTCTGCGTCCCGTGACGGGCAGGCAGGTGCCTGAGGCGCTTTATTTTTGGAGTGTTTAATTCAGAATTAGGGAGCGCTGTGATTTCCGCGCCTCCCCAGAGCCTTGCCCGGCTCTCCTCTCACGGTGCTGTTGAATTACTGATGAAATCCGTTCCCTGAGTGAGGAAAAGGAGTAATTGCTGTGCCATAATATCCGAACGGGCTCGTGAAAAGCTGCAGGAGGATTTTCCCCCTCGGTACGACAAGAATTTATTTGTCCCCTTCCAAGAGATTGGCCGGATGGAGCTCGGGATATTGATGGGAGCAGCAGAGATCCCTTACCAAAACAGCCTTAGGAGGCTCCGAGTGTCAAAATACGATTTAAAAATAAATTTGCTGGGTGTTTTCCCGGGATGGAGCTGGGCCGGAAGTGCGAGATCTGCTGGAGGATCCCTGGAATCCAGAGGATCCCTGGAATGCCAGGTCTGGGAGGACGTTTGGATCTGATGGAGCAGTGAGACTCCTCAGATTCCTGGAGGTGTAGAAGGGATGAAATTCCTCGGGATTTCACACCTCCTGCATTCCAGCAGTTGGGTATTTCCTCTTTTCCCCCCCAGTTCTGACCTAAGAACACTTCAGCATTTCCCACTGTTCTGTTTGCTGAGAAAAGCCTGAAAACACCAACCCTAAAGGGTAAAATCTACAAGAGAAATAAAAACCCGATAATAGGCGAGGTTCCTTATTTTTCTTTTAAACCCTGGCCCATTTTAACCCATTTCCGTGGCTGACTCTGGAGTGGGAGAGCTTTCCACCCCAGGAAAAACAATCCATCCACAGCAAGTCCTCCCCCAGCTCATCCCAGCATTGAAATTTTCACCCCCGTGGTCTGGACCAGCCCCTGAGCACCAGATCCGTGTGCTGGGATGAGAGAATGGAGCTCTGAGAGCCGGGAAGGCAGAGATCCATGAGGATGGAAAGAAGGGAAAACCAGCGGGAGCAGCGGGAATGAGACGAGGCAAAGGATGGATGGGCGGCTGTGGAGTCTCCCTGCAGGATGCAGCGAATAATTTCCCTTTTCCCCACAGCACCAGGGCGAGGATGGGATCATCAGTCTTCATTACACGCCCGGAATAGGCTCTGTCAGGTTCTGCTGGAAAACCAATCAATATTCCCTTGGCCTGGCTGCCCACAGCTCCTGCCAGGAGCTGCACAGCCAGGGAGGGCACTGGGACATGCCAGGCACCACTTTGGGGCACAGCACAGGTCCCCACAGGGCTGGGGGGACACGGAAACACCCGATTATTGCCACACACACTTTGGGTTTTAAAGGAGTTCACGCTTTTTCTCATCCGGCTCTCCAGGGGTTTCCCTTGGCAATAAAACCTGCAGGCAGCAGAACAAATCTCCTGCCACAAAATCCCACAGGAAGGGGTTCAGGGAGCAAAAATCACCCGGGAAAGCCTTCTGTGCCCTTTTGCAGTCACTAAACTGTGCTCAGATCGCAAATCCGAGCTCCCACAGGGAGCGAGGCACCTCCAGGAAGCCCCAGGGATCAGCCCTTCCTTCCCAGGCCAGCCTGAATTCCCGCTGTCCAGTTTCTCCCGAGAAACACCACTGAGACCACAGACCCTACAATGGGAGACCCCCGGGGCACACAAGTCCCTGACCACCACACCTTCGGGTGTGGAATTTGGATAATTCGGATTTGGGGTCTTTGGGTTTTACCAGGAATTGCTGGAAGTGACAACTGCGGGTCCCTCGTTGGGGCAACTGCCCAGCAGCACATGGCACTCAGAGTGACCTCAGGGCTGGCACAGCCCCGCCGTGCCCACCCTGCAGACCCTCCCCGGGGCAGGAACGGGGGGTCTGGTGATGCCCCCTGCCCTGGGGAGTTCCTCCATGGCCATACCCGAGCTCCTGCTGCAACCAAAGTCTCCCAGCAGGCGAGACGATCCCCATCCATCCCGCTCCCAAAAATGAGCCAATAAAGGAGCAATGGCCTCCGAGAGGCAGCGGCGGCAGCGCAATTACAGCAGAGAGAGCTGCGGCAGCTGCGGCAGCTGCGCCCGGCTCTGCACCCCCAGAGCCCCCTGCCCTCTGTGCCAGCGGTGCCAGCGGTGCCAGAAGCGCCAGAACCCCCTGCTGCCCCGCAGCCCCGGCCCTGCATCCCCCGAGCCCCCTGCCCTCTGGGCCCGCGGTGCCAGAACCTCCTGCTGCCCCACAGCCCCGGCTATGGACCCCCAGAGCCCCCCTGCCCTCTGTGCCAGCGGTGCCAGCGGTGCCAGAACCTCCTGCTGCCCCACAGCCCCGGCTGTGGACCCCCAGAGCCCCCCTGCCCTCTGTGCCAGCGGTGCCAGCGGTGCCAGCGGTGCCAGAACCTCCTGCTGCCCCACAGCTCTGGCTATGGACCCCCAGAGCCCCCCTGCCCTCTGTGCCAGCGGTGCCAGCACCTCCTGCTGCTGCCCCGTGGCCCCGGCTCTGCCTCGCTGGGGTGCTCCTGGTTGTCCCCCGGCACCTCTGAGAGCACTTGCAGGGGGTGGCGACAGCTCCGAGGAGCAGGAGAGAAGAAGTTTAGATGGGATGTTGGGCAGGGATTGTTCCCTGGGAGGGTGGGCAGGCCCTGGCACAGGGTGCCCAGAGCAGCTGTGGCTGCCCCTGGATCCCTGGAAGTGTTCAAGACCAGGCTGGAGAGGGCTGGGAGCAGCCTGGGATAGCGGAAGATGGGCTTTATGGTCATTTCCACCCCAAACCATCCGGGATTCCTTGGTTATTGCAGCGTTCGGGGTGATCAGGTAACAGCAAATCACTCCAACACCCCTACCCTGTGTGTGGATCAACTTCTGTGGGGTGGAGACCCCAATTTGGGACAACCCTCCCATCCCTCCTTTCTGTCAGCTTTTCATGAACGGTCTGTTCAAGTTCTGCTCCTCTCCAGTGTCCCAGCAGCCGAACTGGGACTCCAGGGACCCTGATCCTGGTGGCGCCGTGTCCCTGTCCCTGTCCCTGTCCCTGTCCCTGCAGCCGCCAGCCCTGGGGCAGCTCCAGCCCTGGGGATGCTCCGGGCGTTTTCCTCCGTTTGTCACGGAGATCTCCCGGCTTTTCTGTAAAGGGGAGATGAATTTCGGGGCGCTCTGGGCTCCGTTTTCCCCCGGCCGTGGCTCTGTCGGGCGGCCGCGCTCGCGTCCTGCCGCTGCCGCTGATGGAATTTGATTCCGCGCTGCCAAATCTGCAGGGCTGCGAACACGTTCCCTCTCCTGATTAATGTGAGTAATTTCTGCTCGAAAGGAGGTTTGAAATGAGCAGCCGAGGAGAAGCGAGAGCTGAGGGTTCCCCCCAGTCCCCCCCTCCCCCGGCGCTCGCTGCTGTTTGCATTTCCCAGCTCGGGGATGGGCGAGCAGCTCAACAGACTCGCTGGCCCCGTTTCAGCGCGGCAGAAGGTGCGGGAGGCCGGGGGGGCTGCGGGGATGGGCGGGGGGACGAGCCCGGGGACCCCCGAACCCCGCGGTGGACGGGGAAGGGACCCACGGGTCAGCGGAGCCCGGAGCCGCTGGGCCACAGAGGGGGAAAAAAGGGGGTACAGGGGGGG
>VWZS01004799.1:40790-53871 GCA_013397075.1 Rhabdornis inornatus
TTAAAATATATTTAAAATATTAAAAATGTGAAATGCTAAGATATTTTAAAATAATATTTCTAATTAAGGTATATTTAAATGATTACAAATATTAAATACTAAGATAATTAATAAAAATATTTTTATCCCCTGGGAAGGGATCAGAGCTGGCACTGAGGCAGGAAAATTCTGTTTATTTCACCTTTTTCTTCACTTGGAAATGAGATTGGAGATCATTTTAGTCAGGGAGGCAACCAAAAAAAATGGATTTTTATTTGAAGGTTTTCGCGGAAAACCTGGAAAACGTGGAAAGATGTTTAGAAAAGTTTATTTTTTTAGGGGTGAGTATATTTAGGAAATCAGGATGAGTGATAAAAAATACTAATTTTTATTTACTTTTATTAGTGCTTTTATTAGGACAAGCTGTGATGTAATTTTTTTAAAGTTAAGGGATTTTTTTTTTTAGTCTCTTTTTTGGTATTAGTTGTTTTTTGTCTATGAAAATGTATTTTGAAATGTTGCTCTCAATTTCGGAAGCATTAGGATGGTATTGGGGTCTGGTATTTTCTGAGGTTTGGAGTTTTGGAATTGGTTTTTTTTGGGTTTTTTTTTTGCTTAGGGAAAAGCTGTGGAAAATTACTGACAAAATTAGCCGCTAATACAAAAGGCTACAGAGCCACAAATAGATTTGTGAAGAATACAGAGAATTTATAACAGGAAAAAAAGGCAAAAAAACCAAAATGACATCAATTCCCTATCCAGGCGTGTCTGTGTTGGGATCAGCGGGAAAATATCGGGGTTGTGCTGGTGGTTTAGGGTGGAATTTGGGGTGGATTTTAGGGATGGCTGAGGGATGGAGAATTCCTGGAGCGTCTCGGTGGGTTTGGGATCCTGGAGAATTTGTGTCCTCACAAATCCCAGGGCAGTCCTTGCACATCCCTGTGCTTGAGGGAAAAAGGGAGAAGAGAACAGAACGTCCCTGCAGGGTGAGGCAAGGATGTCCCAAATCCTGGGATTTTGGCAGCAGAATTTTTGGGATCCCGTGCCGAGTTTGCTGCCCCAAAACTTTTGTCGTCCTGGCATCCCTGGCAGCCGCCTCGTGGTTCAGGAGGGGTTTTTGATCTCCTGCCTCCCTCCAGCAGCTCGGTGGGACGGGAATTCCTGATCCAGCTGGAGCAAGGACTGGGATGATCCCTTCTCTCATCTGGGGAGCAGAGCGGGGCCAGGAGGGTCCCACAGATCCCACGGATCCCACAGATCCCACAGATCCCATAGATCCCACAGATCCCATAGATCCCACAGATCCCAGGATGTGAGGAGGATCCCACAGATCCCACGGATCCCACGGATCCCACAGATCCCATAGATCCCACAGATCCCAGGATGTGAGGAGGGTCCCACAGATCCCACAGATCCCAGGATGTGAGGAGGGTCCCACAGATCCCACAGATCCCAGGATGTGAGGAGGATCCCACAGATCCCATGGATCCCACATTTCACAGGATATGAGGAGGATCCCACAGATCCCACAGATCCCACAGATCCCAGGATGTGAGGATGATCCCACAGATCCCACAGATCACAGGATGTGAGGAAAATCCCACAGATCCCACAGATCACAGGATGTGAAGATGATCCCACAGATCCCACAGATCCCACATCTCACAGGATGTGAGGAGGATCCCACAGATCCCACAGATCCCAGGATGGGAGGAGGATCCCACAGATCCCACAGATCCCAGGATGTGAGGAGGATCCCACAGATCCCATGGATCCCACATTTCACAGGATATGAGGAGGATCCCACAGATCCCACAGATCCCACAGATCCCAGGATGTGAGGATGATCCCACAGATCCCACAGATCACAGGATGTGAGGAAAATCCCACAGATCCCACAGATCACAGGATGTGAAGATGATCCCACAGATCCCACAGATCCCACATCTCACAGGATGTGAGGAGGATCCCACAGATCCCACAGATCCCACAGATCCCACATTTCACAGGATATGAGGATGATCCCACAGATCCCACATCTCACAGGATGTGAGGATGATCCCACAGATCCCACACCTCACCTGGCTGGGGCTCTGGGATCATCAGGATGAGGAAGGTTGGGATAAAAGCCGTGGCAGGATTTCCCTTTCTGGGAGAAAGAGCTCCAGAAATAATCACAAATCCCAGCTCCTGCTGCGCTCGGGAACCTCTGGCTCCTCAAGTGTTGGCTCCTGCTCTCCTCCCTCCCTGTGGCTGCTTTTCCCTCCCTCCCCGGGGGGAAATGTCCCCCCACGTGCAAGGACCCTCCAAGGATGGCTGCAGGACTGGTTTTAGGTTTAATCCCAGCTTAGTGCAATCCTTGGCAGGGCAGGAGCCTGGCAGCGTTTGCTCCCTCCCTCCCTCCCAACCACGTGAGCCTCGCAGGGCTTGAAATAAAACAGATTTCAAACCCTTCAGCCCAGGGTTTGGGGTTTTTTGTGTTTTTAATGATAAATTGTGGCACTGCTGCTCCAGAGTTTTGTCCTGGGGGAAGCCCCGGGAGGGACTGGAGCGGGGACAGGTCAGGAGCATCTTCACTTCTCATTCCATCCCTGCTCTGCAGGAAAATTTGTCCCAAGGTTTGGGGCTGGTTTAGGAGCAGTGGCAGCTCCAAGGAGCAGAGCAGGGACCATTAATCCCAGTCCAGCTTCTCCAGCTCTTCCTCCCACTGTGGAAATCCAGGTGTCTCCAGGCTGTGGAGCAAAACAAGCGGAGATTTCAGGTTGGTTTTTTTGTTGTTTTTTGGGTTTTTTTCCAAGCCCTTTTGTCAGGGCAGAACAAGGCAAAACATTTCCAGTCTCCTTGAAAATCCATGGCAAAGAGCCGAGCTCTTAATTGCTCCTGTGCTCGTGGTGCTGCTGCTCCACAGAAACGTGGGGTTTTGTTTAGATTCCAACTGCTTTGTGTTTTTTTTTCCTGGGAAATTTAATCCTGTCAAGAGCCTTTGAGGCCAGGATCCCTCTGCTAAGGCTTTTCCCAAGGATCTGGCTTCCCGTTCTTCCCTGCACCATTTGTGTGCTGGGCTTTGTCTTTGTCCCCCTCCTTTTCCTGTGTGTGCCAGAGGTGGCTGCATTTCTCAAATTCCACCGGGCTATCGAGTGTCCAGGATGTCATTCCTGCTTCTTTAAATATCTTTTTTGGAAAGAGGGGCTGGGATCCTCAGCTGTCCCTGCCGAGCTGTGTCACACCCCCAGGTCAAACCCAGCTCGTGGAATTCCTTCCCCGTTTTCCTCATTTTGCACCCAAACTTCCTTTCAGCCTCGTTCTCCTGTACCAGGAAGAGGCCTTGGGTCACAGGAGGAAAATTCTGGTATTTTCTGTTCAGTAGAGAGTGGAAAACCTCGGAAAGTGAATCCTGGTTTTCCACGAATTCTTATCTTGCAGGCAAGGCTGCAGCTCTGGGAGCTCTGTGTGGGCTGGGGAAGGAAGGAAAGTCTAATTAAAAAAGGAAAAAAAAAACAAAAAAAGGGAAAAGGAGGAAAGAAAATAACTTTAAAGGGCAGCAGAACCGAGTGTGAGGTGTGGGTGACAGCCTTGCACAGGTTCATCCACTGGGAATGTTCCTGGGGGAGGCTCAGTGGGATTTGGGCTCTTATTCCCAGGAATCTTCCCCCAAAATGTGGATTCTCCTCCCCATCCAGCCATGAAGGGAAGGTGGGCACTGACAGCCCCAGGTTACATGGAGAGATAAAACAAGGAGAGGAGATAAAATAAGAGAGAAATTCAGAGGCTTTGTGTTGCTGGGAATGTCTCTGGAAGCTTGGCACCTTCTCTCCAGCCCCCTGGGGATGCTGGCTGCCACTGCCAGGGGGACAGGGATGGGTTTGTCCCTCTGGGAGTGGCTTTCACCCAGCAGGACCCAGGAACAATTCCTGGGATGTGTTGGGATGCTCCAGACCCTCTGTGGGTGACTGACAGGGACATCAGCTCTTGGGGGGCTGCTGAGAAGCAGGAAGGCTGGAGCCAATTTTCCTTGGATTGTGGATGTAAATTGTCACCCAATAATCAGCTGAGTGTCACAAAAGCAGGGACCAGGCTGGTTTTTGGGGTTGCTCCTCAGGAATTGTGTTGATATTCCAGCAGCTCCTCAGGGCTTGGGGCATTCGGGGTGTGTCGTGAAAGGATGGCAGGGGAAAGTCGTGGAAAAGGGGAGGGAAAAGCTGAATATTGGGAACTCCCAGGAGCATCGCTGAGCTGGGAGGTGCAGCCCCAGCAGGGCTCTTTGCTCCCAGCCCGGGTGCCCTGGGTGCTGTCACACCCCCGTGAGAGCCAGGCAGCGCTGCTGTCACCGTGCCCTGAGCCCCCAGAAATTTGTGAATTTAAAGTCACAAGACTTTAAATTGACTGAATTTAAAGTCTTGTGGCTTTAAATTCAGTCACAAGAACACGGAGGGTCGGGAAGGGCGCTCTGTGTCCGAGGGGAAAATCCTGCTCAGAGCTGTGCTGAGATTTCCCACTGCCAGCCCTTGTGGAGCAGCAGTGCAGGGGAGCTGCTGAGCCAGGGCGTGTGGATCCCGGAATCCAGGGATCCTGAGAAACCTCAGAATCGTCAGAATCCTCAGAATCTTCAGGATCCTCGAAATCCTCAGGATCCTCAAAATCATCAGAAACCTCAGGATCCTCAGAAACCTCAGGATCCAGGCTGCTCCTGCCCTGGGGATGCTGAATGTACCAGGGAATTGCTGACACCACCCTGGCAGGGCAGGGACAATGCCAGCCCTGAGCTCCCCCAGCACTGGGGTGGCCAAACTGGCCAGCAGTGGCCCCATTGTTGTGGCAGCTGAACAGTGGCCACTTCTCCCAGGTTAGGGAATAAGCAGCCAGTGTTCTGAGCTGCTGGAATAAAGGCTGGCATTGGGATGCCTTGCTCAGAGCTGCCCTGAGCTCACCAGGAGCCGAGGGAGAGCTGAGGGCAGAGAAAAGCGAAATATCCCCGGGGCAGAACAAAGGAGCTTTGTGTGCTCCCGGTACTGGGCTCGTTGTCAGCTCCAAACCGGGCTGGGAATGTGCATCCAGCAAAGGGATGGATTCCTCCTCCTTCCCCTCCCGTCCCTGCACCCTGCACAGGTTGGAATCCCATCCCTGGAAGTGTCCAAGGGCAGCTTGGAGCAGCCTGGGATGGGGGAAGTTGTCCCACGGAAATGGGATGAGCTTTAAGGTGTCTCCCAACCCCATCCATTCTGTGCTTCCCTGAGTCTGTAAATGAACTGACAGGAAGTTTTCCATGGATCCACCTTTCCCAAGCCATCACTGTGTTCTCCTCATGCTCAGGACGTGGCTTTGCCGGTGTCATTGCCTCTTAACAACAAATTCCTGGCTGGAATTCTGCACAGGAGGGATGGGAATGCTGCTGTGCCGGGGGCTGGACACCCCCAGCCCTGGGTCTCACATCCCAAGGGAATTCAAAGCAAGGAGGAAGAGAGGGAGGAGGATGTCTTGTCATCATTCCTGATTTCTCCCTGTGGCATTCCAAGAGAGCCCAAGCCGGAGTGGGAACCAGCCTCAGGCATTTCCTGGGAGATCATTTGAGCCTCCCGAGCCTCTTCCCAAAACCAAAATTGGGATTAAATCCTGTCCCAGCTCCTCCCACCACACAGAGGTGTCCTGGCTGCCACAAGCACATTTCTGCATTTGCTGTAATCGTGGAAGGCAGCAGCACAGGAGGGCAAGGATTGGCTCCCTGGGGATCCCGGGCTNCAGCACTGGGGTGGCCAAACTGGCCAGCAGTGGCCCCATTGTTGTGGCAGCTGAACAGTGGCCACTTCTCCCAGGTTAGGGAATAAGCAGCCAGTGTTCTGAGCTGCTGGAATAAAGGCTGGCATTGGGATGCCTTGCTCAGAGCTGCCCTGAGCTCACCAGGAGCCGAGGGAGAGCTGAGGGCAGAGAAAAGCGAAATATCCCCGGGGCAGAACAAAGGAGCTTTGTGTGCTCCCGGTACTGGGCTCGTTGTCAGCTCCAAACCGGGCTGGGAATGTGCATCCAGCAAAGGGATGGATTCCTCCTCCTTCCCCTCCCGTCCCTGCACCCTGCACAGGTTGGAATCCCATCCCTGGAAGTGTCCAAGGGCAGCTTGGAGCAGCCTGGGATGGGGGAAGTTGTCCCACGGAAATGGGATGAGCTTTAAGGTGTCTCCCAACCCCATCCATTCTGTGCTTCCCTGAGTCTGTAAATGAACTGACAGGAAGTTTTCCATGGATCCACCTTTCCCAAGCCATCACTGTGTTCTCCTCATGCTCAGGACGTGGCTTTGCCGGTGTCATTGCCTCTTAACAACAAATTCCTGGCTGGAATTCTGCACAGGAGGGATGGGAATGCTGCAGTGCCGGGGGCTGGACACCCCCAGCCCTGGGTCTCACATCCCAAGGGAATTCAAAGCAAGGAGGAAGAGAGGGAGGAGGAAGTCTTGTCATCATTCCTGATTTATCCCTGTGGCATTCCAAGAGAGCCCAAGACGGAGTTGGAACCAGCCTCAGGCATTTCCTGGGAGATCATTTGAGCCTCCCGAGCCTCTTCCCAAAACCAAAATTGGGATTAAATCCTGTCCCAGCTCCTCCCACCACACAGAGGTGTCCTGGCTGCCACAAGCACATTTCTGCATTTGCTGTAATCGTGGAAGGCAGCAGCACAGGAGGGCAAGGATTGGCTCCCTGGGGATCCCGGGCTCCCTTCCCGACATTCCCGGGGTGATGGGAAAGCTGCAGGGCTGCTGGAGATGAACAGGGACTGATGGCAGGGAAGGGACAATGCCAGACCCTGAGTGGCAGCGCTGAATTCACCCTGAGGTGGATGTGGGGGGACAGAGGTGGCCTTGGTGTGTCCCCTCCTCACTGAGCTCTCAGGGAGGGAAATTCCTGCTCCAGGAATTCCTCCTGCAGGTGCTCACTGCAGGATTGATGCACTGCCTGCTCCTGGGGAGGGAGTTTGTCACCCCAAGGAGGATTTGTCCCCGCAGGGAGATGTTCTTTGGGGGTCAGGGTTGGTCCCTGGGAGAATTCCCAGCTGCCACAGAAAATTCAGCCTTGCCCCCGCTGTGATTTTGAGTAATTTCCCTCCCAGGCCCCAGAGCAGCTCGGAATTGCTCCCCATCCCCTTCCACACATTTCTGAGGATCTCAGTGAGGTCCTGCAAAGGAAATCCGGAGTGGAGGAGGAATCTGGGGGATGCCGAGCTCCTGTTTGCCCAGGAATGTGCAGCACTGGGATCTCTCCCATCTCAGGCAGCTTTTCCCTGCTCTTGCTCCGTGCTGGAGCTCGGGACAACCAGGGAGGGAGCTGGGGCTGTGCTGGGGAATTTCTGCTGCCTCTGGCTCGGTGTCCAGCCCCGGCCGTGTGAGGAGGGGCACGTATTCCATCCGTGCTGCTTCGGCCTCGCAGCCGCACGCAGCGTGGCAGGATTGCCGTGTTTGCTGAGCAAATAAAAGCTCCACGAGGAGCAGAATTTCCCGTTTCTCCCGAGCCTTGCAGCAGCCAGTCCATGCCACCTCATAGCCAGGAGCACCAAGTGCTGAATAGGGCTGTTCAGTTTGCCTTGTAAACACAACTGGTAATCTCTCCGGGGATTAAAAAACCGAAAAAAAAAAACCCAACAAAACTGTTTTAAAGAAACAAACTTTTCCCTCCTTCTCTTTGGGAAAATGGGGGCGGGAGTGTGGTAAAATGGTAAGGAAGAAAAAACAGAATTTATCTTTTTTGAGAGGCAATAACGCTTGGAAGTTTTGCTGAAGGAAGGAGGGAGGGGACAGTTCCATACGCTGGTGACGCCTAAAATACCTGGCTCAGGAATTCCAGAGCAGGGAAGCTGTAGAAACGCAGGAGAGATGCATTCCCAGACGGAATTCCTGCGGGAAGAGCTCACCGAGAGCGGTGATTTCCGGACACAGCGCTTAAAGCATCTTTAACTCCTTGTCTGCATCGCGTGCGGAGCTTTCCTGCTGGGATTCAGCTTTGGGACTCTTTGAAGTGTTTTAGCCGGGTATTTACCCTCCACCCCTGTTCCCGTAAATGCAGATCACTCGCCCTGCGGCCTTTAATCCTGGGTTTTGGCCGAGTTCCAAGCTGGGTGATTTCATTTTTGCCCGTTGATGCCGAAATTCCTCATTGCCGTGTGAAACTGCTCCTTCCCCTCGTGTCCGGCCGTGCAGAGTCATGTTCCTGCCTGCTGGGAATTATCCAGCTCCTTTTCCATGCCGGCAGCATCCAGGGATTGCTGCCATTCCTGCCAGGCTGTAAAACCAAAAGTGAAGTCATCGCTTTGCTTAGCAAGTGTCACTTTCTCTCGGAAAGTCGATAAATGCCGCCGCTTCCTCTGGGACACCAGGAAAAAAAAAATCAAAATAAAATAAAACAAGAGGCGGTCGCTAGGAATTCTTCCTTTGAAATCCGTGCCGGGGGAGAGCAGTCGTAAAAAGGGATTTTTCTTTCCCACCAGGAATGCGGCTGAGGGTGGCTGAAGATCCTGGAAGCACCCCACATTTCCTGATCCTATATTCCCCTTTTTAACCCCACATTTCCTGACCCCACATTCCCCCTTTGACCCCACACTTCCTGACCCTACATCCCCCTGGAACCCCACATTTCCTGACCCTGTATTCCCCTTTTTAACCCCACATTTCCTGGCCCTACATTCCCCGTGGCACGAAGGTTGTGGGTGCTTTGCTTCCAGCAAATCCCAGGTTTGGGACACCCATATCCATGTGGGACAGGGAGAATTCTTGTCGGGGAAGGAGAATTCCTGTCGGGGAAGGGGAATTCCTGTCGGGGAAGGAGAATTCCTGTCGGGGAAGGAGAATTCCTGTCGGGGAAGGGGAATTCCTGTCGGGGAAGGAGAATTCCTGTCGGGGAAGGGGAATTCCTGTCGGGGACGAGCCGAGGGCTGAGGACAAGGACAAATCCCATAAATCCCGGCTTTAATGTGAGCTCCCACCAGCAGCTCCAGCAGCTGGAAAAATGAGCCCGGGGATGTGAGACCAGAGCAGGGAGCAGCTCGGGCGTGGCAGGAGAGGCTGCAGCGATCCCGGCGCTATTTTTACCCCTATCCCAGTTCCTCTCCTCTCCCAGGTTTATATTTAGCAGCCTGGAGCTGCTGGCATTCCTGGAGGAAGCAAGGGGTGGGGAAGGATTTGGATTTGTGGAGCGTTTTGTGTCAGGGAGAAGCTGATTCCCTGCAAACCATCCGCAGCTTTTTGGGGACGGGAAGGGAGATGGAGACACCACTTCTCATTTTCCTGGTTCTCCTGAGTGTCCTTCCTGTTCGCTGCATCTTCCCTGATCCGGGTTTGATCCTGATCTAAGGGTCAGAAGAGGTTATGGCTTGGCGGGGGATTGTCGAAGCAGGAATTGCTCAGCCCAGCACCTTCCCGTGATCCCAATGTGCTCCTTCCTGTCCTGATTATCCCATTCCAGGTTGGGACTTTGTCCCCAGTGCAGGACCAGGAGCTGGATTCACTTCTCTCATCCACCCAGCATCGCTAAATCTCCTTCGGAACGCAGAGCATCCCCGATGCCGCCTCTTTATTGTGTCCAAGCACGTTTTCCTGTAGTGCTGGGAAAACTTTCCAATGTCTGAAGCTGGAGTGGGGGTGTCTAAAACCCTCCCACCTCCCTTCCCACCCCCGGCAAACCCCCCCAGGCAGGGCCGAGCCTTCAGCCTCAGGAATTGGCGGCGTTGAAGGTGGGAGCAGAGCAGGGGCGGCCGCTGCGGCGGAGTTCCCGGGATTCAGGTGAATCCCGGGGATTTTCATGGGATTCACCCACTGCAGGGAGCCGAGCCTCGCCGCAGGGCCTGGCAGGGACCCAGCCCGGGTGTTTTTATTGCTGAGGGATAATCTTTGAAGCTTTGAGGTGCAGGCACGCCGGGCCGGGTGTTGTCGTTGTCCTGGAGACAGGGATGCTGCGGATGATGTGTGATCGCATCATCGGGAATGCTGCCAGCACCCCTGGGTGCTGCTGATAAACCTGGCATGGGGCTGGAGGGGCTCTGGGGACAGCCAGGGAGGAGCAGGAGCGGGGACAGCCAGGAGGAAGGGGCCGAGCTGCTCCAGGGGTCCGGGGGAAGGTGTGGGATGTGCGGGAAGGAGCCGCTCCCCGTGGAAAAAACCATCCCTGAGGAGTTTTGGGGCGTGTTTGGGATCGAGGGGTGATTGAGATCTTCAGGTTGCGTTGGGGGGTGAGAGCAGCGTTGAAGCCCAGGGCTGGTCATGGAAAATGCTCCGGTGGGGAGGTTGGAGTGTGCAGAGGATGAGGGGGATGCAGGAGGAGCCTCCCCACACTGCTGGGATTGGGAAGAGAAGAGGGACAGACCCAAACCTCCTCGGGCCTGAGGCTGGAAGGGGCAGAGCTGTGCCTGGTTGGGGGTGGGACACTGATGTCCCATCCCTGGAAGTGCCCAAGGCCAGCTTGGACATGGCTTGGAGGAACTTGGGATAGTGGAAGTTATCCCTGCCCGTGGCAGGGGGTGGGATGAGATAATTCCCAAGGTCCCTCCAACCCAAACCGATCTGGGATTCTGGGATTTCGTGTCTGCAAACCCAGGGAGCGCTGGATCCGTGCTGGGCAGGAGGAATTGCAGCAGAGCTGGAGCCCAAACCCTGCACAGGCAGCGCTTCCAGCCTGATCCCATCCCCGCTGAGCCTGGCAAGAGCCAAAGCAGGAAAGGCAAAGCAGGAAAGGCGAAGCCACATCCAGGGCGAGCTCCCCGCCCGCTCCCGGGGCTGCTCAGCCTCAGTCCAGCTCGCCCCGTGCCCCTGGAGCTCGCCCCGTGCCCCAGCTCTGCTCGCCCCGTGCCCCTGGAGCTCGCCCCGTGCCCCAGTTCTGCTCGCCCCGTGCCCCTGGGGCGTTTTCTCCCTTTAAGGGTTTGATCGCTTTAATCAGATCTGCGGTTAAGGCGATTCTGACGCCCAGCAGGAGGAGTCACCGGGAGCCTGGGATCGAGCTGGGATGGAACTGGGAGCAAACTGGGAGCATCTCCCGGGGCTGGGAGCCGGGGGGATCCCCCCTGCCCACTCTGACCCCGTTCAGAACTTTGCTGCTGGCTCGGGAGGTCTTTGTTGCAAAGGCAAAGCAGAGGCCGGGGGAGAGGAGTCTCCTTTCCCAGTGGGAAATGTGGGATTGAGTCTTTTCCATCACTGTTTAGTCTTTTCCTTGCTTTCCTTCTGTTTTTACCCTGCTTTCCCCCCTGTCCAGGCATTCCTGGAGTTTCCAAGGATGCCCCAAGGCACAGCCTGTGTTTGATTGTGTACAGCCCTGCCCTGGGCTCAAAAAAAAAAAAAAAATATCACCTTTTCTGCACCTCTTAACCAGAGACAGCTCTTAAAAACACGAGGAACTCAATTTTCCTGGCAAAAACGTGGCTCCTCTTCTGCTCCGACCCAGAGAAGGGATGTCCCCAGAGACCCCTGTGGGGTGGAAATTCGGGTCTGGATGCTGCCAACCCCAAAGAACAGCAGCTATAGGGTGGAAATTCGGATCTGGATTCTGCCAGCCCCAAAGAACAGCAGCTATGGGGTGGAAATTCGGGTCTGGATGCTGCCAACCCCAAAAAGCAGCAGTTGTGGGGCTGGATGCCCATCCCGATGTTGTCCATCCCTCTGAGCCTGCTGCCCCTTTCCCCGCAGGGCTCTGCCGCCCCTGGCAGCACGAGGGAAGATGAACAAGATGAAAAACTTCAAGAGGAGGTTTTCACTCTCGGTGCCGCGCACGGAGACCATCGAGGAGTCTCTGACGGAGTTCACGGAGCAGTTCAACCAGCTCAACAACCAGAGGAACGAGGGTGAGGAGCCCTTGGGTCCCTGCGGGGGGCTGGGGGTGCTCGGGACAAACTGGGGTGGGTGAAAGCCTCTCCAGCCCCCCCAGCCGTTCTCGGGGTGCCTGGTCCTTGTTGAGTGTTGCTTTCCCCGCTCTGTGCCCGTGGGGGTAATTAACACCTCGTCATTAAAGCTGAAGAGAGATTTATCCTTGCCCCAGGAGAGGCTGATGGGAGGGAAAGGAATTTGCACAGAATGGGGAGCTGTGGTTAAGGTGGAGAGTGGGAAAGTGTGGGATCTCCTCCTGCCTCCCCAAAAGAGGGCTGTGACCCCTCTGGGGGCTCCGGGCTGGTGTTTCCCCCAAACCAAAGGGGTTCTCTGTGCTGGGCAGCACCCAGGGCTCCTTTGCTCCCCGCTGTGAGTTGGTTTCCAACAGCCCAGGGAGATTTAGGGTTAAAGCTCTGCCTGAGCCGGCACATCCCCTGTGCAAACAGCAGCCCCCAGAGCAGGCTGGGGCAGGCCCGGGGCAGGGCTGGGGGTGCTGGAGGCGCTGGGAGCAGCTCAGCCAGGGCAGCCGTGCTGGGGCAGAGCCGGGCAGAGTTTGGNGGCGTTTTCTCCCTTTAAGGGTTTGATCGCTTTAATCAGATCTGCGGTTAAGGCGATTCTGACGCCCAGCAGGAGGAGTCACCGGGAGCCTGGGATCGAGCTGGGATGGAACTGGGAGCAAACTGGGAGCATCTCCCGGGGCTGGGAGCCGGGGGGATCCCCCCTGCCCACTCTGACCCCGTTCAGAACTTTGCTGCTGGCTCGGGAGGTCTTTGTTGCAAAGGCAAAGCAGAGGCCGGGGGAGAGGAGTCTCCTTTCCCAGTGGGAAATGTGGGATTGAGTCTTTTCCATCACTGTTTAGTCTTTTCCTTGCTTTCCTTCTGTTTTTACCCTGCTTTCCCCCCTGTCCAGGCATTCCTGGAGTTTCCAAGGATGCCCCAAGGCACAGCCTGTGTTTGATTGTGTACAGCCCTGCCCTGGGCTCAAAAAAAAAAAAAAATATCACCTTTTCTGCACCTCTTAACCAGAGACAGCTCTTAAAAACACGAGGAACTCAATTTTCCTGGCAAAAACGTGGCTCCTCTTCTGCTCCGACCCAGAGAAGGGATGTCCCCAGAGACCCCTGTGGGGTGGAAATTCGGGTCTGGATGCTGCCAACCCCAAAGAACAGCAGCTATAGGGTGGAAATTCGGATCTGGATTCTGCCAGCCCCAAAGAACAGCAGCTGTGGGGTGGAAATTCGGGTCAGGATTCTGCCAGCCCCAAAGAACAGCAGCT
>VWZS01004801.1:13112-23712 GCA_013397075.1 Rhabdornis inornatus
CGGCCCCGGCCCGTCCCGCCGCCTCCGAGGTGCTGAGCCAGCACCTGCGGCAGCGCCGCCTGCCCCACTGGACCTCGTTCTGCGTCAAGTACAGCGCGGTGCACAACGACCAGTTCGGCCTCTCGCACTTCAACTGGCCCGTGGACGGCGCCAACTACCTGGTGCTGCGCACCGGCTGCTTCCCCTTCATCAAGTACCACTGCTCCCGTGCTGCCCCGCAGGACCTGGCGCTGCAGGACGCCTTTTTCACCGCCCTCAAGGTGCTCAACGCCGGTGAGTCCGGCGTGAGGGGCAGCGAGGGCCGTGAGGGAGAGCGAGGGCCGTGAGGGGCGGCGAGGGCCGTGAGGGACGGTGAGAGCCGTGAGGGGCGGCCAGGGCCGTGAGGGACGGTGAGAGCCGTGAGGGGCGGCGAGGGCCGTGAGGGAGAGCGAGAGCCGTGAGGGGCGGCGAGGGCTCTGAGGGAGAGCGAGGGCCGTGAGGGACGGCGAGGGCCGTGAGGGGCGGCGAGGGCCCTGAGGGAGAGCGAGGGCCGTGAGGGACGGCGAGGGCCGTGAGGGAGAGCGAGGGCCGTGAGGGACGGCGAGGGCCGTGAGGGGCACGGAGAGCTGAGGCCGGCAGCTCGGACCTGGCAGCTCCACTCCGAGTCCTCTCTGTCTCCTTTTCGTTTTCTTTCCCCCTCTCTTTGCTCCTCACCTTCCCCCTCTCTCCTTTTCCCCTCTTTCCTCCTCACCTTCTGCTCCCTTCCCCCTGTTCCTCTCTTCCCTCTCTGTCCTTTTCCCTCTCTTTCTCTCCTTTCCCTTCTCTTTCTCTCCTCCTCCTTTTTCCCCCTCGCCCTTTCTCCTTACTCCTCTCTTTCCTTCTCCCTCCCTTTCTCTCCCAGTTTCCTTCTCTCCTTCTCGTCCTCTCTGTTTTTGCCCGGCTCAGGAATTCCCGAGCTGTAAATGGATCCTGGCAGGGATGGTGTGACCGAGTTCGTGTTTCCCTGACTGCCTGTGACAGGCACAGATCAGACGCTTGGGATTTAAGCTGCTCACGCCTTTAATTTGGCATTTTCCAGCTGGAAATCCGGGCTCCGTGCATGAACTTTAGTCCTCTAAGCAGTTCTGAAGCGAAACTCTGTTTCAGCAGTGTCTGATGCAGGAATGGTCAGGCTGCTTTGATCCTCATGTGCTGCTGGGATATAAATCCTTATAATAAAAACACTTTATCAGTACCTTATTAATATGAAAGTAGATATAGTTAAGTTTTGAAATATATTATTTCAAAATTTTGGCTGCAGATCCAAAGCTTATTTGAATGCCAGCAATGACAGTGCCATAGTATTTCACACATTCTTTATTTTCATATTTAATTTTTAAAAATTTCCTTTTCTTCACAAGTCTTGAGTGACTTTTTTTTTCCCAAAACTTGTGTGCTGCTCTTAATTTTCTGATTTTTCCAGAATGACACAGTGAGAAAATATAACCACAAAGATTTATTTCTTAATAGCACCTTTAAATCTGATTTTCTGTTTCTCTCCACCTAGTCACACCTTTGTTTTTCTCACAACTACTCTTCGTGTTTCATATTTAAATGATTGGAAAACGTGATTAAAAAGGCAATGTATTTCCCTCAGAATCCTGCTTTTAAGCACTTAGCTTCCAGCATGTTAAATTTGGTGTTTCTGAATCCAGGACCTAAATCCACCTCTGTTTTTCCCTCTGTAATAAATAGAACATTGTCTGTAATAGATGGATAAGTTGGCAGGGCTAAGACGTGTCATTTTAAATATATATATATATATATTAAAACCAAACTTTTTGCCCATTGCAGTTCTGCTGGAATTGATAGTTTTGTCTGCTGATCTGATTTTCCCCAGTTCATGTTGATCTATGGATCCACAAAATGCCTATTTTTTAAATTTCTGCTCTGACATAGACTCCAGTAACTTAAGTGGATGTTCAGGGAATTTGGGTTTAGTATTTGGAGATAGAAATACATCTATATATATATATTTAATCAGTAGAAATCACGTGTACATGGCAATATTTCACTTCTCTCATGCTGTTCTCCTCCTGTTCTCTTTTTCTAGTAATTCCTGCATATTTCTGCTTCCTGCCTTGTGTCAACAGGAAAGGTGTTAAGCACTGATTGCTGCATTTAAATAAAGACAAAATACTTCCAAGGCAGCTTTTGCAGGAGTGCTTTCCCTCTCATTTCATTTTGGGCTCATCTGAATTTGCAGTTTGGATCTCCCTGGCTCGCTCTGTGTGTGTGTAACGTGTTTTTCTCTCTCCTTAGGCATCCCAACTTTACTGTATGGAGTTGGCTCCTGGTTCTTTGCCCGTGTCACAGAGACTGTTCACACCAGCCATGGCCCAGTCACGATTTATTTTCTAAATAAAGAAGATGAAGGAGCCATGTACTGAACTGCATACCTGTCCTCTGGTGGGTTCTGTGCTACAAATACCTGCTGCCTTTGACTAAAAACAACTAAAAAACTTGCTTTTTACACTGTGTTCTCATGCTCAATGTGCTGGTTCAGGAAGCTGTGTGGATTTTTTGGTTGTGAGAGATTTATTTTTGCAGAGGTCTGTGAAGAATTAGAATTTCTGAGGGTATGGCTGGAAGTCAGGGACTGGTGCTGCTGGACAAACTTGTGATGGTTTAAAGAGATGCATTTATCAGCTTAGAGAACTGAAATTGTAGCCTGTGGGCAAGGAAACATTGTCAGAATGTCCCTGAAAAGATAAAACTGCTCAGGTGTAGATCCTGTCTAGATATTTCAGAACTGATTAATTGCCACTGCTGTAACTGTGAATTAATCTGTGGCACTGAGTAGTCACAATCACCTGGAAGAGCCTTTGGGGAAAAAACCCCCACCCTAAAAGAAGTGCAAAATGGCTGTATGGCGTTTCTTGAAATGATATTTAAATAAAATATCCAAAATATATTTGATGCTTTTATTTTTTGCAATTCTTGAGCCCCAGATGTGTGTTGTTATTTTTCTTTTGCTTGCATTTACAGATAAATACAAAAGTGGTGTAGAAGATTTAGTCCCCTGTGCTAATTCACAAATTGCTGGTATTTTTAATTAACGAGGAGAATGAGAAGAATACTACAAGAATATCTCAATTTTTTGGATGCAGAATAACTGATTTCTCCAGTTGTCACCAAGCACAACTTCATGCACAAACAATGACAAAATTACTTCATATTAGTTGGAAACCTGGGCAAAAAAAAAAAAAAAAAGCTTTTGGGGAACTATTTGGATAGTAGAAATCTGGAATTGATGGGAACAGAAATACCTGTGCAGGATCTGTTGCTGGTGCTGGGATTTAGTGCCAGCAATTAATGCTGTCAGTTCCAAATCCCACAGCTGGTGATGGAAGTTGGTCATTCCAGTTTTCATGAGCCAAAAACCAGCTGTAAAATGGGGAGGGGCTGGTTTGAAGGGTAATCACTTTTCCTCAATAAATGATTATCAAGCTATGACTACAGTATAATGTCATTTAAATACTTTTAACTTAATTCCAGATAACAGAAGTGTTTCTCACTTAATGAAGCAACACGTGGCTTTTCTAAAAGCAGCACTAAACACTTTAATCAGAGAAGTGCTTGCACTGTTAAATTTTGGAGAATATTCTTGCCACGAGTTAAATGTCTCCAAGATGAAGAGATGGCATCACGAGCACCCTCATTAATAAGAAAAATTGCAGTTAACATTTTCCTAGAGCTGATTTTCACTGCAGCTCATAAGTTTAAAGTCAAATACTGCTCATTCATTGCCACAGAGCTCATCAATACCTGGCTGTAAAGGTTTAGGCTCAACACAAGGTTGATAAAATGGTTTTTAATTACCAGACCATAAATACAGCTCTTCAGTGGAGCTGCAGCTCGTTTGATTTCTGATAATGGGCACTGCTGACTTTGCTTACCCGTTTTCCAATAAATGCAGCAGCACCCCCTGTCCATGCAGTGATGGGCAGGGCTCCTTAGAGAACATCTCTGACAAACTGCTCTATTGATTGCTGCAACTCCGTGCTGCTGGCAGCATTAAATAGAGCCCTGATCTCTTGTTCAGTGATCTCACTGTGTAACAATTAAGCAAATGTAATATTTTCTTGTATTACATGAAAATCAATGGACCTCTTGCTCTTAGGAAGTTGATGGTGCTAAAGGATGAACTGGGAGATGTCTGAGGGCAGAGTGCAAATATGGGATCACTCATTCCTCTCATTGAGGCCTGGGTGGCAGCTCTTCAGAGGGAAAATGAGCTGTTTGAAGGGATAACTTGAGCTACTGAATCATGATCAAATACTTTTCATGTATGAACATAAACCCAGTTGCTTGTTTTCAAAGGTAAAACATGTCATCTGACTTTTCACTCTTGCTGTAAATTCCACCTTCTTAGCATCTGGTTTTTACCACTCAGGTTTTGGCCTGAATGCAAGATATTGAGGGCCAGGAAGATTTGTACCACGTCTCAAGAATTTCTGCAGCACTCAGGAATAATTGATTTACAAAACGACCCTTCTGACTTTGGAGAGGTTTGATTTTCCCCACCTCCCATTTGAAACAAAGTTTAGCTCTCCTTACGAGCCTCAACTTAATTATCTCTTTGCTGATGTTTAAATGAGGGACAGATGAGCTTTGTTTCACCTCCCTTAACTACTCCAGAGAAACAAAACCCCGAGGATCAGGTGGCTCCTCCTTGTAGCACCTCTTTAAATATTAATAATTATTGGGGGACCTGAACCTGCAGGAGCTGCTGCTGTCACCCCTGGGCCGGGTCAGCGGGCTCGGGTGTCCCAGTTAAACTCTGCTACTGTAAATTAATGGGAAATGCAGCTGCTCTGCTGAAAGATCAATGTCCAATAAAGGCTGCACAATCAAATCTTGTTGCAATGATTGAGGTGCTTAATTGCCTTTCAAAGATAAGGTGGTAATCAACACACGTTCAGCTGATCTTTTTTACCACTTCAATTACACTCTAATGGCAGAGCCAGGGCAGGATCTTTAACTACTTATACTTATTAAATCTTACATGTCTTCTGAAAAATTACTTAAGCCACACAATCGATAAAATCCTGCCCTTAATTACTATATTTCACTTTTAGACCTTTTTGTATGGTTGATAAATGTTTCACCAGAGAGTCCGTGGTGCTAATGAGTTACCCCAAGAAATGCCTTTTTCTGCTGCTGTCTCCTCCAAATTTTGCTTAAACATTGGTGGGTTGGTTTGTTTTCCTGAACTTTTGGGGCTGGTGATGCAAATGTGGTCCAGGCAGTTCATTTTATTTAAATATTTTTAGATTTAATATCACTTTTTATCACCAGTTGATGAACTACTTGCAGATGGACCCAGTTCAACACAAAGTTCTTAACTTTTTTCCCCATTGTAAATTAATTCTGGATTGGAACTCCTAAATATTTATGGTTAGTCCTCTCATATTGTGTGAAAAATCAGTTTTTGTCATCCTTTCCTGCTCCCCTCTCTTTCCCTGGAGCAATATCCAAAGCTTTTCTCCTGCTGACCTTCCATTGACTTGGGCAGAATTTAAATCTGTCCTCACCTTACCTTGTGTGTTGACCTAAATCTTCTCACAAACCATAATTATAGCTCTCCTTGATGTATGTTATCATTATTGAATGAAATTTAGGTATTTTTAATAGTTGAGTGCCCTTAGGCCTCTGGCTTAGAGCAACTTTTCCTGAAACAAAGGGGATTTTGCTTCATGTATTATTTACTGTGGCCATTTAATTTATATTGGCTTTTGCTGTAACCCCTTCATCATGTTCACTACAGAAAAGTGAGTTAATAATTCTGAGAGTTCTCTTGATTTCTTTCCCTATTTCTGGAAATAGAAGTCACAATTTAAATTTTGGGCTGTGTTTTTCAGTTTAAATACACCTAAGAAAAAGTGGCAGCTTCAGCATTGCAGCCAGGGAATACAGAATAAAAATTGTCACTAATACATTGCAGGTTTCTTAAAATATTTATTTCTAGAAAATGGTAAGATGTTGGTTTTGCATTTGAGTACTAAGAAGTAAACACAACTTGGAGTGATTTTGAAAGTCATTGCATCACTTTAAGCACAGTTTATGAGCCCTGTTGTAGTTCATCATAAAACTAATTTATTACTTGTAGTGATATTAATAATACTAATAGAATTAAAAGTGGAAAATGTTATTAAAAGCAATCCTTCATACAAAAACTGATCAAGGGAACTTTCGAGTTTAAATGTAAATATCAGATTAGAAAACTGATTTTTGAATAAGATTACAAAGTCAAACCTGGGTTTTTTTCCTTCAAAGAAGAAATGCCATTAGATATGATTGTTACATGCTCAGTGATTCATGGGCCTGCTTATGTACTTTGTGAGCTATAAATTATTTAGGAAGAAAAATCACAATAATTTTGTTGTTACTCAAGAATTTATAGGTTGACAGAAAAACAATTATGCAGCCCCTGGAGCTGGTCTGGAGGGGTACAGGAGCATCATGAGCCACACACAGCCCAACTGCTGGAGTTACCTTGTCACTGTGCATCACATAATCTGCTTTTTTCCCCAAATTTATTCAGAATTTAAAGCAAAACCTAAATATTTACCAATTTACCCTAAATCAAATTTGCTGTTGTTATGTTTTCTTTCAGTCCAAGGTGAGTTTACTGGGAAAAAAGAGCTTTAAAAGATCTGTTTGAGAGCAGTGAAATGCCCTGTGAACTGAAAATATGAATTTCTTTCCTGATATTTGGGTCCCAAACAGTCCTTTCTTATTCCAGAGAAACTGCAGAGTGCCTGGGAGGGGCAGGGGGAAGTTTGGTGGAAATTTTAATGCCATTTTTAAGGAATCTGCATCTCTCCATGCTGTACTTGGTGAGTCTTTCCAGGGAAAAATATCTTTAGAAAGCCTGGACGCTGCTGACCTATTTTTCACGAGCCTGAGGGAATTCAGTTTGCTGCAGTCACAGGCAACTGAAAGGAAAAAAAAGTGAATTTCACCATGATGTGTTATTTATCAACACACAAAGTTAGGTATTAATATCTTTCCAAAAAGACAAGGAAATATGTGCTCCTAAAACAACCATCAGGTGCCATTTTCTCTAGGAAATTGTTATTTATAATTCCAGCCTAGAAACTGGTGCAGGGATGATAAATTGAATTTAGTGAACCAGGGGCTGGCACAGAGATCTTCATTCCTCAATGTCTGAATTACAGGTAAGGTGGCACAGCACTGGTAAACACAGTATTCCAAAATATTTGAAGAGTTAAATGGGAATTATTTAGCCTGTTACATAATAAATACACATTATTCCAAGGTCATAGCTGGAAAAATTCTAGTAATGAGGTTAATGGAGATGCTGAGTAGGATCCAGAATGAAATCACAGAATTTTCTGTCTCTGTCCTCAGCATCTTTCCTGTGCCTCTGCCCTTTTATCCAAGGGCATGAGTGCAGGGCTGGGGGAATTGGGAATCCTAATTCTGGTTTTAATTCACTGCAAGCCCTGCTGGGCATTTCCACTGCTGAGAATGAGCTCCCACCTCCCTCCTCAGGGCAAGGAAAAGCTGACCCCACATCCTGGCACGGGAATGTTCAAGAGCAGGGCCAGGGCAGTCAGCTCTTGTTTTCATCCCTCTTCTTTTTACAGAATTCTGGAGGAGGGACCCAAAACTCCATTGCAGGATGTTTGTGACAGAGAAAAGACACAAATTTGCTTGTGTTGGGCAAAGTAATTACACAATTATTTGTTTAATTCCCACTTTGCAGTGGGAATTAAACAAGTAATAACTTCTTTCCTTACTTTTGGACGGCCCTGCAAATTGTCCTGCTAAGCAAATCACTGGGGAGACAGCATTTTTCCATCCTCACAGAGACTCCTGTGAATTTCTCATCATTTTCCTCCCCTCCTGTGTCAGCATTCTGCTTTTCCCTGGAAATAAATATTTATTTCCTTGCCGTGGCCAGCTCGGGATGCTCGGAGTCCTCTCCAGCAGTGCTGGAAGCAGCAGAGAGCAGCAGCACGCTGCAAGCAGCAGCTGCTGGGAGCCACCGGGGGAGGATGTTTCCCCCTCAAAAATAAAAAAACCACAATTTAGAGAAGTTGTGGGCTTCACCATCCTGTAATTAAAGCATTGATACATCATTCCTTTGCTGATTTGGGGTGGTGTTTCCTCGTGGGGAAACAAGAACTTTGATGTGGTTATAAATGTTGTGTTGTCTGCGTTTGGTGGGGAAAATCAGGCTGCTTTGTTTGCTTTTAAATAGGGATTCTGGAATCCTTGTACTGGCAACTTGAACTTTTTAAGGGGAGATTCTTGGGCTGCTCAAATCCAGAACTTGAAGAATATTTTATATTAAAACCATCATGGATTGTGTTCTCACAACACAAATTTTCCCCCAACATTAAGGAATAATCTGTAAAAATAAATGGTGACATCTCACAACAAAACTTCTGCAGGATGATAAAATAAATATAAATGATTTGTTTCAAATGGTGGATTTCAACAGAAAATTTCTGATTATTCTGTTTTAAAGTAGTCTGTGCTAAAACCAAACCCATATCAATAAATATGTGCTTGATGTGCTGTACTTCTTAAGATATAAAAGCCCTTCAAGTTTGATTACACAAATCAGAACGGGGGATTAAGGTTATGATTAGCCCTGGAAAATCAACGTAATATTTATGCAAATTTGGCAAATTGAGTTGGTTTTCCCCATAGCCTTGTAAATGAAGAAGACATTTTAGAAAAATTGCAGGTCTATAGAAATTCCATCATTTTGTGTCCCATTCTTTAAAATTTAATAGAAAATGAATGTGATTGAAATGGAGCTGAGTGAAAGGTACACAGGGACTGCAGGTAAAAGGTTCATTTGAGCAGAAAGACATCTGTGTGGGCTCCACCAGTCCCTTAGATCCTTAGGAGCTGGGGCTCTATTAATTTTTAGTATAGGAACTAAATTATAAAGTTATTGAACAGAGAGAGAATTTATCTCTGTTAATGGCCATTGAATTTTTTTTTTTTTCCTAAAGCTCAAACAAAGTAGAATTCGAATATGAAGAAGCTTGAAGACGTTTCAGGAATTAAATATACCTCCCACTCCCCCCCTCTAAATTGATAAAATAACTCAAATAGTCCAGTTTGTCAGAGATGATAATGTGAGAGAGTGTGATAAAATGCACAGATCAATAGCCCACAATTAAGATTAATGCTGTTCTCTTTAAAAAAAAAAAGGATGGCTTTATGCTGCAGAGCTGTGCGGATCAGAGCTTTCCCTGTGACTTGTGGCAGTGAAAAGCTTCTTTTAAAAGCTGGATTTGGTGTTTTATGATTGCAGAGCTGTCAAAACACGTTCTTTGTTGCTGAGGTGGACAGAGATTTTCTTTCATCAGAGAGAAGGATTGTGGTTTGGACCGGGCTGATTTCAGCAGCATCACTGAAATACGGGGGAGCAGTCAGTGATTCCAGAATTGTGCCTGGACATCAGCTCTGGAGCTGTGCAGGGTGGGGGAGCAGTCAGTGATTCCAGAATTGTGCCTGGACATCAGCTCTGGAGCTGTGCAGGGTGGGGGGAGCAGTGAAGTGAGAGAGCTGCTGGCACAACAGCTCCCAGCCCTTCC
Source organism: Rhabdornis inornatus (assembly GCA_013397075.1). Taxonomy (NCBI): domain Eukaryota; kingdom Metazoa; phylum Chordata; class Aves; order Passeriformes; family Rhabdornithidae; genus Rhabdornis; species Rhabdornis inornatus. Next base: position 22,718 of record VWZS01004801.1, read on the forward strand.
TTCTCCTGTTCCTGCAGCTGTTGGGTGTCCCAGTGCCCGTTCCCGGTTCCCATTCCCAGTGTCCATTCCCAGCGCCCGTCCCCTGTGCCCATCCCCGGTGCCCATTCCCAGAGTCCATTCCCAGTTCCCATTCCCAGTGTCCATTCCCAGTGCCTGTCCCCTGTGCCCATCCCCGGTGCCCATTCCTAGAGTCCATTTCCAGTGTCTGTTCTCATTCCCAGTTCCCCTTCCCAGTGCCTGTCGTCTGTGCCCATTCCCAGTTCCCATTCCCAGTGCCTGTTTTCTGTGCCCATTCCCAGAACCCATTCCCGATGCCCATTGCCAGCTCCCACTCTCAATGCCCGTTCCCAGCTTCCATTCCCAGCTCCTATTCCCAGTGCCCATTCCCAGAGCCCGTTCCCAGTCTCCATTTCCACTTCCCATTCCCAGTGCCCATTCCCAGTGCCTGTTGCCAGTCCCCGTTCCCAGTTTCCATTCCCAGTTCCAATACCCAGTGCCCATTCCCAGGTTCTATTCCCAGTTCTCATTCCCAGTTCCCATTCCCAGATCCCATTCCCGGCTTGCTCTGCAGGAACGGGCCCAGACCCACCGAGGCTGGGAGAGACCTTGGGTCTCACCGATCCCAACCTCCCCCAGCCCCCCCAAATTCCCCGCGCGGTGTCCCCGAGTGTCACACGGACATCCCTGGACACTTCCAGGGCCAGCGGCTCCCCGAGCTGCCCGGGCGGGTTACCCAGTGCAGCCGGCACGGTCCGTGTGTTTGTATTTGTGTTTGTTTGTGGTTTTGTTCGTGTTGGGATAACCGCGACCGAACCCTCGGCACCGCTCCCAGCGGGAATCCCAGCCCGGCCCGCCCGGATCCAGCTCCGCTTTCCCTGCCACAGCACCGGCACAATGAGAGCAAAACAATCAAACACGGAGTGCTGGCACAGCCGGACCCGCCTCCTCCTGCTCCACGGCACCGCCTCCCCTTCCTCCTCCTCCTCCTCCTCTTC
>VWZS01004805.1:0-16132 GCA_013397075.1 Rhabdornis inornatus
CTGTAGCACTGGGTTGTTGTGGCAAAAATATCTGTATAATATAAAATGCTCTTATGGAAGATGTATCAGACATTAAACTGATAAGAATCTCAATTCTCTATGACTTTCATAATAATTTCAAAGCCTGATTCTTCTACTTTGAAGAAGCACTTAGGATTGTGTCAGTGGAATGATGCTAAAAAGAGGGTGATGCAGGAGCAAAAGAGCTCCAGGCAGAGTATAATACATTCAAACATACCTACAGATAAATTAAGAAATGCTTCAGATGCTGCATAACAACACAACAGTTTATAATTTATAGAGTTCATCTCACAGTTTATACTTGCTTTTTTATACTTTGCCAGACTTATTTGCAAAGAAAAGTTAAAAATATGGCTAAGGATGACACAGTCAAGTCCTAACCAAGTGACAAACAGCACCTACATCTCCACATCACAAAAGGAATTTGTTCTAACGGATTCCTTAAAGATTACTTGGTGCTTTTAAGTGGGGGGATTTCCTTCTGGGTTTTACAAGGAAAAAATCAGGCAGCTGGGAAATCTCTCTGCTGCTTTCTTTTCCCAGTCTTTCAACAGAGAGAACAGTATGTACCTGAAACCCTTCCCTAACAATAAAATTTCTGATAACAGTGAGCACATGCATCAGAAAGAGGGAGGACTAGAAATAAATTAGTATAAAATGTAAAATATTCAGACAGTGCATTTTTAAATTAAAAAATGGTGTAATTAAATTATTGTAGGACAAGGAGGGAAAGAGAGGATAATGCACAGCTAATGACCACAAAGACCAGCTTGTGGTGAAATATACTCAGGTAAAGTTCCTTTAAAAATGAGAACAATCTAAGGCACATGAAGGAATCAAAGACTGTTTAAGGGAGCCTTCCAAAGTGTTTCTATTCAATTCAGCATAATCTGTTTTTCCTTCTAAGTCTGAATTTCAACTGCCCCTCACCAGGAAATCTGTTATTGTCTTTTTTTTTTTGATTATTATTTTCTACACTGACTGATGAAACTATAAAAGTTATTTGCAATGCTTCAATCTTTCCATGCTTTATACTTCAGATTCCATATGTGATTCCATATATGACAGAGACTGACTAGTATTTTGAAACTCAGCCTAAGCACAATTAATATGTGCAGGTCTCCATGCTCCATTCATGTCTGGTTTACAGGGAGGGAAATATTATTTCCTCTTCTGCAGTGACATAAGAATGATGTAATAGTTTGCACACACTTTATCTTTAAATTGTGATTGTTTTCCAGTTTTTTAAAACACTGAAGTCTCCTAACATAAGGCTTGTGAAGTATTTGCACACTTCCACAAATCTTCCATACCTGTCTGCTATCAACTTTCAATCTTCCAGCTGTGTTCAGACTTGTAGAAAATTCAGTGGCACTCTGCTGTAGCTATTCAAAGCAGGCACTTTGTGCTTTCCTGTGCTTTTCCTTCCAAATTTCTTTACAAAGCATTTTCAGGAAATATGATCTAAAGGATCACAATATACCTGGCAAGCTCTTCACGACAAGTTCCTAAATAATCTCTTCAAGGAATATACAGCAAACTCAGTAACAAGTATTGCCATGATTTTTTTCTCAAATAAAACAATCATTTCCAGACTGTGTTTTCTCATGGAAGGGCAAGTTATCTCTACAATCAAAGTCATAATACCATTTCATGCATGGTCTTGGGTGGCAAAGAGACTAGACACTGAAGTTCACAGAGCCCTATTCTTTCTGCATTGCCATTAGCCAGACTTGAACTGATCTAGACTAGAAATGTACTTAGCCAGGCTGTATTTTAAACTTTTTTTTTAGTTTCTCCTTAGTAAATCTAAATGCTGATAGAACATTTTGGAGGTAGAGGAACAACATGATACAGGAAAATGGAAGTATATTAAGGCAAGAAAGTGTCCCAAATCAGAGAGTAAACAGCTTTCTTACGGATCAGTATTTGCTTTCCAAGGGATGGAGCAGGTGTAGGAGGGAGAACCAGGGAGAAGGAAGAACTGTGAGCCGGGAATGTGAAAGGACTTTTAATTGTCCCAGCCAAATTTTGAAATTAAACTATTTTGTTTTCCAAGGTCTTCATGTCACACGTATATACCAGTCACCCTAGAATAGGAAAGTCATCTAGTGGCCAGAAGGTGTCCTAGCAGCAAGGATGAAAACTTCCTTGGGAATTTTAACCCTAGGTTTCAAATCACAGAAACACAGGATAGTTTGGTTAGGAAGGGACCATAATGATAATGTGGTTCCAACCTCCCTGCCATGGTCAGGGACACCTTCCACTGTTATGATTTGTTGTTTTCCTTTATTGTTACCCCATTCTCCCCTATCTATGGCAATGGTTCCTTCATATGTTATACCCTTTAGTTGGTCTGCTCCAGGCCTTCCTTTCCTGCCCTTGCCCCATCAGTCAGCCCTAATCCACTCCCCTACTGTTGTCAATCCTCCCTGGCTCCTCCCAAACATCCAGAGAGTTCCCCATCTGTCACCCTAAACCACTCCCATTCCGTTGTCAACCCCTCCCAATTTTCCAGAACCTTCCGTGTCATTCATCCCCTCTGTGTATAATTTGTTGTAAAGATGTATTCCCCGCCTACATTTCCCCTCATTGGTTAATTATGTACTCATCCCCGCCTCATTTTCCTACCCCGGAATATTCTGATTGGATCTCGGATTGCACCCTCCCCTGGGGGAGGTCCCTTATTTAAGTTGCTGTCACTCCATTTTCTTTGCCTTTTGTGGTATTCTCCCCTCACGTCTAGTTATTTGTTGTTCCTGGCCCTCAATAAACCTGTTCCTGGACCCACAAAAGGACTCCTCCTAATCCTTCACCTCTGTCTGGACGCAAGCATAGGCAAAAGGGTTCATAGCTCTAGCTCTATTCCCGGTTCCCGGAATCTGGGAAACGGCCCACTCCTGGTGTTGGCCTTGCCCTCAGGGCTAGCTGGGCAGGCCAGAACAAGATAAAATGAAGGCAAACTGCATCATTCCACTAGATCACTGAGAAAACCCAAGATGACCAAACTTCAGATTCTTCCAACATCATGGATTAAGAGGACAGAAAGGTCTGCAGGTAATTTCCTACCTCACCTCACTACAAATAATCTAGATGTGAGAGAAACTAAGTGATTCAGAGGACAAATGAACCTATGTACACATTGGGCCAGTTCGTGTGGTTTCTGTCATCTTTTACAAAATGGTAAATAACATTTATATTGGCAGGCAAGTCAGGTCAGCGAGTGAAGACATTGACCTCTCAGATAAATAGAGAAAGGATCTTTCATGTAAAGTTGTTAAAAGTTCTGTTAAAGGAAAAGATTGGAAGCCAAGTCTGGAAGGATGCTGCATAGCAGAACAGTTGAGCCCCAAAGTAGAGTATATAAAAAGAGCAGATAAAGACAAAGTCGATGCTGGAAGACACAGAGCCATGTAATTGTATGTAATTTTCTGTAGTATTCTGTGTGGCAGCCATAGGTGTCAACCCAAAATGGAACAGGAAGATTTGGTCGAGGATTCTAGAATAATTTGGTGATGTGTAAAGGCCCAAGGATGTGTGGTGCAAACATATTAAATGGTACAAAATAACACTTTGTATTGCTGGGTTTCACAAAAGTGCTGTTGGAGGCAACTGCTCTCAAATCCATTGGCTTCAGCAATCTGCTGCTCACATAAAAAACAGGCAGCAAGCTTGCATGATGATATTCCTCTAGAGGTTTACTGAAAGTTTGTTGAGTCATTTAGAAGTTTCTATACGGTGAGAAATAAAAAACTATCTCAACTATTAATCTCCAGGTGTGAACTAGCTTGCTTAAGGTTGGTGACCCATGGGTGTCTAGAGGGAATGGAAGTTTGTAAGAAATTTTCATGAATGTAGAAGTTTTCAATCTTTTACAGAGAAAAGATGTGATCAAGTAAAAGAAATAAAGACAAAGAGAACTCCTACAGCTGAAATAGGCTTTTATGTCTTAAAGAAGGTTCTTTGCTTGCAACTGGCTTCAGCTTTTAAAAAATTGCTGCAGTAGAAATACGCATCAGAGTGCAAAAACACACCCAGTTAAAAATCAGCAGAAAAATGGACCTGTAGGAGCAGTAATATGCAATTACAGAAAAATGCCACCCCATTGTAAAATGACACTAGAAACAGCAGTTTTGATGCTTATGATTTATTTTTACACCAATATGAAAAGGTAAAGTAAGTGTAATGTAGAAGGTAAGAGAGAATTCCCACACGTAAGAATGTTATCTTTGAAATGTGAATATGGCCATGTATACAGCCATGACAATCTTGTAGATTTAAATACCAGTAAAAGGGAATCAGAAAGTTTTTGGGTATTATTGTCTTTTTTTAAAATCACACCCTTTTCTCATTTCGCTTCTGAATTCTTTTGCAGCAGATCAGCCAAATGCTGATTGCTTGCATTGCAACAGGTTCTCTAGCATTTGCGGAGAAAGACTGTATAAAGTGAACTCATAGTGATGGCTTTGCAGTGGTATTACATACTCTTTTTTTTTTCTGCTACAAATCAATAATTCAGTGAAAACAGAAGAATATCTCATCCACATTTGCACATAACTTCTCCCCCAAAACAAAAAAACATAAAACCCCCAAATCCACAAATTTGTCACCCTCAATTGCTGTGTGCTGAAAGACATATGGGATGACTGATTTATCCCTCAAACACAGCAAAGACTTGTAAGAACTGGGAAAAGAACAGAGATTCTTCCTCAGAGGATGAAACTGATACATAGGAACCTCAGCTAAATCACCATTCACTGTTCTCTTACGGTGTTCTCTTCGTTCCTCCTTCCTAGGTCTGTAATTTTACATCCTGTTTTCCTAAAAAACACTTCTTTTGAACATATGTTTATTTATAAGAAATGGTGTCATCATTTGCTATTTCACAAGTTTGCTATTATAGCCATTGATCTGGTTAACCGCAATTGTAAATACTAATAAAACTGTTTTTATGCAGTTATTAGGATTTAAAAGATTTGCCAAAATAGACTTTTTTCTGAGATGTGAGACATATCTTACACTGTAATTATATTTGAATATCATGCAACATTAAATTATATATAGTATGAAAATAGATATGCTGCTTCTGAAAATGGGTCCTCTTCACAAACAGCACCATCAATTTGATGAGACATCCAGGCCTTTACTGAAAAATTCCACCATATCAAATTTCTGCAGCCCTACTGCAGGTGTGCTGCTTTCACTTCCTATGTGACACGGCCCGCCTGCTCGTCCACTCACATTGGACACCCCGGATAACTCCGGGCAAGCCCGTGACAGGAGTGGCCCTTCTCTAGAATCTCCACGGAGAATCTTGAGTAAGGGTGTGTGGCATTCGTCACAGGGATGGCAACCGGTCCAGAGGAGAGTAAAGAGCGAGAGGGAGTCCTTTGATAGGTCTAGAAGAAGGTTTATTGGAGCGGGATAAGATACAGGTCCAGAGTCAGGGAGGAGGAACCACCAAAGGCAAGGGGAGAAGGTGCGCATGAACTTAAATAGGGGTCCCGCCCCATGGGAGGGTACAACTCAGGGTCCAATGAAGGTAACCGGGGGCATACAGAATTAACCAATCAGGGAAAGCATGGGTGGGGAAACCAGCGTATAACCAATGAAGTGCCAGGGATAGGACAACTGACAGGGAACGTTTGGGAAGAAAGGGAGGGGCCACGGAGGATTGACATGGCTCTGGGAGGAGACTGGGGAGACGAACAGGGAAGACTCTGGAAAGTGAGTCTGGTGCAGGGTTGCTAGACAAGGGCTAAGGCGGGAGAGGAACAAACCATTACAACTGAAACCAGGGGGAACAACTTAGGGGTAAACCATTACAAAACAAAGAACAGCAAAGTCTTAACAGTAAAATCTCAACAATAAAATAACAAACCACAACACCTGTGTATGGACACTCTAGTTTGCTTCTATCTCCCTGGAATTTTCTAGTGGTCAGGATTATGTTCAAGGTTTAAATACTCACCATTAAGAATGCTTATAGTCTTTCATACTAAGGAATTGGAAAATACTTCAACATGGCTTCTAAAAGCAATGAATTATAATGCTCATATTACCACTTTTCCTTGAGTAGCTCTCTTGGTTCTCCAGCATCTTGTGCTGTGCTCACTCTAATTCCTTGACACGATTCCTTAGAACTTAGAATTCATGTTGACCATGGTCTACTGTCTTTCTCAAAAGGCCTCTGGATGTGAACACAAATATTAACACATACTTAAGAAAAGTGCAGCAGAAAATAATGTTTTTTCTAGACCTGTGGTGAAGCAGAGCTACACATTACATCATGGGAAGGGGATGTTTTGTGCGCATGGTCCTGACAGTGGGTGGGCAGAAGATCATGTCAAACCATATCAGATTTTTGATGCTTGACAAAAACCAGCCAAACGCTCCTTCTCACTTGGTCTCATTAGAATCACCCACCCTAGTGCAGTTAAGTGCAGAACTCAACACAGTTAAGTGTCTGCTGCATTAAAACTGCGTCAAATGGTTGCATATGTCAATAATATTAAGATACTTGAGAATGCAGTGACTTGTCTACAAATTATGTCTTTCTTTCTTTAAAGTTGAGAACCAAGAAATCTTCTTAAGTAATTTTTAGACAGCTTGGAAATCAAATTAGTAGAAAAAATGTTTTTGTCTTGTTTTAGGGAGAGAGGTATCTCAAAGCATTGGGGAGCAGGAAATTGATTAACCACAAACCTAAGCAAGTCATGGCTCTTACTTTTCTTTTCTATTTCCTTTTTCATTCCCTAGGTTAAACAGAAAGGTATTTACATATAGCATCATATACTTTAAGGAAAAAAAGCTGTTTTGTAAGAGTAGTAGAAACAATATGATTGACTTCAGATCATGTCTGGACTTCTGTTCTAAGTCTGGAAAGGGTGTTATTGGTTACACTTAGTTACACATCCCGCTTTGCATTCACTATAACCATGAGAATACCAATCAAGTAGGCAAAGACATATTCATCTAGTGAAGTGAAAGTAAACTACTGAAGGATTGTTTAACAGATTTTTGCAAAGTGCCTGGATCTTTTCTTCAATCAAAATTAACAAGTTCTGCTGCAATTGCAGGGTAAATATTTATGTAAACTCAGGTGTTTATTAAAACTGCTCAGTCTGGGAAAATGATACATGTATTTTTATTAGGAAAGCCAATCAGGATGTTGCTCTACAAATCAGGCTTTGCTGTCTAGTATGTATGTATTTTTACATTAAGGAGGTTACGTCATCCCTAACCAGAAATTGAGAGACTGGGCACTGTTCTTTAGCTTCAGTGTCCTTGGCTGCAGCTGCACTTCGCAAAGCCTGTCTGTGTAGCCACCATGCACAGACAGGGAGTTTGTTTGTACTGCACAGTGATCAGGGTCTGGTCAACACAGAAAACAGAACTGCATAGAGAATGTAGTGAGGTCTGCAAACCTGATATGGAAAACAAATGAATTCAGCTTTGCTCTTTAAACCCAAAGAGGAAACTACTTAGCTCATTAGCAAAATCCACTTCAAAAGGTAATGAAAGTGACAGATCAGGTAAGATGTGTGATCAATTTTCAGAGAAATCATTAGTTTACATGACTTTACTTAAAACAAAATGAAAATAATTGATTAAATAATAAAGCTCTGACATTTAGGAACAAAAATCAGTAATACATTATCATACAAGAGTTGGGATCAAACTGTCTTCTCACACAGGGAAGCAGGAAGTACATTAGTGTCGTAGTTTGACCTGGAGAGGAAAAACTCAAAGAGGAGTTTTCTCTGTGAGTACTCCCCTGGGAGTTGATAGTGACCAATTGGAAGCTGGTTTGGTTATTAACAGTGTGAAGAACCAATTGTAGAAAGTTAGTTCGCTCCGTGAACACACATTTTGAAGGAGGTAATCCGGAACTGAGCCCTCTTGGCTTTTCCGGCGGCAGTGCAGGTAACAGGGCCCTGGCCTGGCTCCACTGCAGGCCTGTGGGCCTGGCAGGGGGGCCGGGCGGGGCCCCCTGTCTGGGGAGCTGGCATGTCCTGGCAGAGAGGGAGAGAAGGGGGGTGGCCATGGACAGTGACCAGAGAGACTCAGACTAATATAAAAATTCCAGCCGCTTCCCCCCCCCTTCCCCAGCGTGGCTGGTTNACAAGTACAGCTTTGGGAAGGCTGTGGAGTTGGGAGGAGTGCCACGACTGCAGATACCGGGCAGATGCAGAATCGTGAAAATGAAACCACGAGAAGACTGTTTTCTACTTTCTTGTGGAAAAAATCCCTATAGCCTAACAAGAGGAAGCTTCTCACTCCAAAGTGAACGGAAGAAGGGACTGTTTGAGTTGAAAATTAATTGAAGCAGTTTCTTGTATGTTTGTTCTGTTGTTATGAAGGTTAAGAAAGGGAAGGAAAGAGGTCTGACAATCTTATTCTGGATTTTTTTTTTTCCCTTTTGTGTAGTTAATAAATTTCTTGTTATACCCTCTTAAGTTTTAGGCCTGCCTTGCTTCTACTCCTGGTTCTGTCTCACAACAAAAAATGAGTATATCTTAATTGGCAAATCAAAACCATGACAATTAGTAATGCTCAACAGCTCTTAAGTTACTTTGTAAGAAGCAGAACTTTTCAGGCTGTGTCTTAATACATGAAGTACAAAGCAGATTTTTTTCCAACTCATGTCTCCAAGCATTAAGTTACAGATATGTAAAAACACTAGATATATGAAAAATATTTTTTACTTGTCTCATATGAGACTGAGATTCTTTTTTTCTAGCTTAAGGCCAAAGCAAATGCATCCTGGAAATCATAAAGGAACTTCAGACAAATGGTAATTTAAGAAACTAAACTAAATTAAATTTAAGAAAGCCAAAAGAGATATGTGCATACTTTAATTACATAATCATGTGAGAAAAATTTCAGGCTCTCTGTATGGATTTACACAAAACTAATGCTGTTATATGGTGTGTAGGTATTTAAATAGTGGGCCTTTCTATTGTATTTCCAAAGAGGTTCCATATCTCACCTTTTTGCATCTGACACATAAGTTCCTATGCTCTAGGCTTAAGATTTTTTCTTTTCCTTTTCTTTAAATTTCAAGATACTTTTTAACTGCGGTAAGGATATGGCTATAGTGCACTTCAGTCAGCCATCCAGTTTCAACAAATGGAAAACTAAGCCTAGCACAAGAATATTAAATTGCATTTAAACTGAGTACTAAACTGAAATGGAAAGAATAATAGGTTTTAGGCTGCAGCAACTGGTGTAACCAGGAAAAGTGCAAAGCCAGAGCTCAGCTAATTAACAGCTAACAGCCCATAAAATGGAAAAATACAACTAAACTGGAGTCTCCCTAAAACGACATTAATAAAACCAGAATCTTTAAGTGGTTACAAAACTGCTGAAGCTGTGTCTTTTGTAGGCTGGCTTCAGTTAAAAGTGAATGGAAATGACTCCTAATTAAATATGAGCACCACCAGACCCTTTCAACCTGTTTTCTCCTTTGTGATAATAGGTTTTCATTTCAAACTCACTTAGTTTGAATGATCTTGTCACACCTACTGGAAGTAAGTCAAACACTTTCAGCACTAGTTGGAAGAAGCCTATGCAAACTCTTCATCTGACATTGTCCTACAGATGAGAAAGTATTTGCTGTAGTTAAGCCTCTGAAGTGATTTGAACTTCTAAATTATTCTTGTCTGAGTAGACAGCACTCTATTACACTCTGCAATCTTTTAGCAGAATGAAATTTGGTCGAAATTGTATTACACCATGACTTTCCACTGCTGTAACTCCATGTGGAAACTATTTTTCAGAAAAGTACTCAGAATTGTAACTGAATTGGCCACATTCTCTGATTAGATGGGAGTTGTTAAAGCTAAGGTAAATGCTTTCTCAGCGCTCTAATCAATCTAAGTTTCTCTTAATTACAATGCCCACTACTCAATCTACCTCTAACACAACATTTTGGTCAACAAAATGTTTATTAGTCTTGCTTTCAGTGTAAGTGCATGTAGGCCAGACATGTTTTCATTTCTTCATTCTTCTTCCGTTTCAAACTCATAGCTATGCAGCTGGGATTTTCTAGCAAAATGGCTTAAACAGAAATCTTAGGAAAAAACATAAAAGAGAAGTCAAAAATTGATAGACTGAGAAGAATATATACTACTTTTTAATGAATTTCAGATTATATGAAATGTACTATATCTTACCATAAAAGGGAAATGATATGAAAAAATAAAATTAGAGCCTTTAATTAAGAAAGTCTGAGTAATTTACTCACACTATGAAACTACTTCTGCTGTACAAGTCTGCTGAACAGGAAAGATACATTAAAAGTGAACATAAATTTTGGGGATTTGATTCTAATTTTATGTTGAGCATGTCTGAAGATGATTAAGGATTAATTTCACTATGTCCCTGTAGACATAAAGGTAATTGGGCAGTGTGACTGCAGTAAATCGTGAGCAAAAAAATACTCTCTTAAGGTAAATCAAGAAAACAAATACAGGTTTGTGCTGAGCTTAAAAGCAGAGGTCCTCCATTGCCCATGTATCTTCACTGGATTCCAGAGGCTTGCTTGAGATTTCAAATCAGAAATATGACTGTATCAAACTTCCAAATGTCCAATTTTCTTGTGGCACTTTGTGTCTTCATACCTGTTTTATATTAAATCTCATTAGATTTCCTTAAAGTTAGAAGTCCATCTCTGGACAGAGAGGAAGAAAGAAAAGAACACACGGTTCCTCTAATGTGTACTTCAGAATTTCAGGGAAAAGAGTAACTCGCAAGGGAACAGTGGAAGTTACAGACCCTTTCCTGGCTGCATAAACATGACACATGAAACAGCTGAGTGCTGGTATCCTGGCGTGTCTATGCTAATGCATAATTACCTAAAAAAAATCCCACCTAAATTACCATTATCTCTGCAAGATAATGCCCTGGATCTCAGGAGCTGCTCACAACCACAGGAAACAACCCTGTTTTTTTAACTGTGAGGGTGAGCATTAGCTGGACCACACTATTTGCCAGTGGCATTGCTCATAGGCTAGCAAAGCCACAATGTCACAGAGGAATCTCTTCCATAAGAATTCTCTGGTGTTCTGTGGACTGCTCTACAGAGCCCAAAAGAAGGTCACTAACCTTGGTAGGAGGATTAGCAAAGGCTGCAAGTGGGACACATCATCTTCAGCATCAACTCTCAGGTGGGAAACAACAGGTATCCAACAGGCATTTACAACAGGTAAATAGGTACTTGGTAGTTTTTTTCTGCCACAGGCAGACACTACCACCACTCCACATTCTGTTCCAGAACTTGTAATGTAAAATAACTATTTTTCTGAATTGCTTTTTTAGTATTGTCTTATTTTTAGCTTCTGTTGGTTTAATGTATAGCTTAAAAAAATAAGCCCAAACAACCAAAAACAACCCAGCTGTTGCCTTTTAATTTATTTAGCAAATTAGGATATTGATTTCATATCAAATTAACTTCTTATGAAGATTTCTGTTACAAGTTCTTCAAAAACATTTGTTTGTTTGTGTCTCCTGGTAAGATCAAAGTACAGTTGACTAATATTGTCCTGAAACACATTTAGTAACTTCAGTTTTTATCTGTCTCGTGAAGCAGATGACTGATGGCCCATCATTTGTTACTCTGTTCTGTGGTGTGTTTCAATGGTTTCCTTAGAAGGTGGCATTGGCTGCAAACAAATTTTAAATTTTGATATGCACTGTATGCTCAAACATCTGACTTTGCAGCATGTAAATGAAATGACCACAAGGTCAGGCTAACTTACTTTCGGCAATCTTTGGCCCTTGATGTAAAACTGAAACACAAGAAACATTAGTGTCTCCAGAAATTAGAAGTCAGGGTTCAAAGCTGGAGACTTTGCTAGAAAATGGGCCGCTCAGTTTAAACATTTGGTGTGACCTTAACTGTTTAGGCAAATTACATTTCAGTTGATGGGATGTGTAAGAATGGAATTCAGTAAGATGGGCTTTGTCTTAGAAAAACAGTATACTAACTTGAAAATTATCAAGAATTCAAGAACTATACTAAAGACATTGCAAGAAATGTCCCATTCTTTCTTCTACAAAACAGGATCAAGCATTTGATTCCTCTGATGAAGCCAACACAGAATTTACTAATTCAGTTTCAGAAAGCCTCAAATCAATCCAAACAATCAGCTGATTGGAACATGGCTGATTTGCAATAGAAAGGCACACACATTAATTCAACCAGAAGTATGCAAGACAGAATATCCTTTAATATTCAGTTCTAAGATACCATGAGCTTGAAAACTTTCCTTTTGCTGCTGTTAAAAACCGTATTTTTCTTATCCTTACACACTTTAATGTACCTGCCTTTGGAAAAGATCTTAAATTTAAGTAAGTCTGTAGTGGTATAATCATTGAAGAAAAGTAGGGGGAGCAAGTAAGTTTGCATAACTAGTAAGACATTGTATCAGCTTACTCCAGCTATAATTTTTTCTAGCTGTAAGGCATTTGTTTTGGGGTTTTTTGTTTGTTGGGGTTTTTGTTTATTGTTGTGTTTTTTTTTTTTTAATCAAAACTTTACTCCTGGAGTTAGACAAAAAGTAATTTATTGCCTGAAAGCTTTCACAGTGATTTGTATTTCACAAGATGAATAGACAGTTTCATAAAGAAATACAAAGTTGTGGGAAAAAACCAAAAGCAGTAATTTTTGTCCTGGAAACAAATGACAGCACTCCCTAGGTGTCTTGTGATGTAAATGTGCTTCTTTCAGGACGCTCCAGCAAGAACTTTGGATGCAATCCTTGGGCTCGACTTGTGCTTCTGTCACCATTCCTGTGCAGCACTTAGATCTGTCTGCAGAAGAACACAGGGTCTTCTGGCAGCTGTTAATTACACAGACATGAGCATAACATCTTCCTTGTAGGCTGCTGAACCCATGGCAGCAGTAGACATTACATTAAGAGTTATTTATGAATACAGATTCTGCTTCCAAAGCTCAACAAACAGAAAAAACAGTGACTTGAGCCATTCTCTCCATGTCCTGTGACACTGAAGAATTTTAAGCTTGTGAGCTTTGTTTACACAGGAAAAAGACTCATGTAACAGATACCTGAACCTTCTTTCCTCTCATTACAGGACTTTAAAGCTTGCACTTTGAAATTGCATAATTTTAATCAACAGTATGCAGCATAAGATGTGGCTTAACTATAAAAGGCTGAGCTAGTAAAAGAGCTGGCTCATTAAATGTGAAGCAGAACAGTCTTAAATATTATGTTCAACCACTGTTCTAATGAAAGCTAGAGAGAAAAAATTGGTTGCTTTGGTTTTTATTTCTTTTCCTCTAGGGTCTTCAAGTTCACACAAAATAAAATATCACTGTTCATTTAACCACAGTATTGCATAGGGCTAAAACATTTTTTCTATGGTTTTTACATTTAAACAGTCTAGAATTACATCTGTAGATGACTACCTGTGCAATGTCCCCATCTTAAACAGTTCTGGTCAACAAAACACTGCCTTCTTTGATAAGAGCTTTATAAGCTTTACTGGCATCTAGTTCTTTCCAGGATGATAAAAATTAAAAATCTGGCTCAATGTGTTTTTAAAAATGGGAAATTAGGAGTGCTCTAGACTTTTTAATATCTCTTAAATAGTTAGTGTGATTTTCATTTATCCCCAGACTTCCACAAGAGCTTTTTATTTATCCCCAGTCTTTCACAAGAGTTTTTCCTATTTTTTTCTCCTTTTTGGTTTTTAGTATCACATACTGCTGTGTTAAAATGCATTTTTAAGAAATCTCTATTAGAGAAGCTAGCAACAAAAAACTGAAAATGAGATTGTATCTCAAATACTTGTAACATTTACTTACCATCACAATAAGAAAGTATCTCTCAGTAATGTGCAATACTCGGCTACATCTACTTGAGCAATCTGAAGGAAGTACTATTTATTAACTCTGCAGAGAAGTCTGAAAGTGGCTAAATTTATTTCCCATTTTTCTTTAATTCACAAGAAGCAGCAATACATTTTAAAAATGTTTATTCAGCTTCAGGTATCTCTTCTAAAGATACCTGCGGTATATTTGATGCACATCTTCCCTCATTACTTCAAACACACTTAAACTTTGAGATAATTTAGGACAAGACATAAGAGCACTTGCAAAAAATAAAAGCAAGAGATCAGTATTAAAAAAATTTAGGCAGGATAAATAGAAAAATATTCTGACTTCCTTTCACTACAAATAGTTTCAGCATAATACATTTCAAAAAGCAAAATAATCAAGCCACAAAGTCCAAGTGAATTTCTAAAGCAAACCTGACTTAAGCAAGCATTTCACTTGCTTAGCAGTTCAGGGATTGGGCCCACAGCAATAGAGAAGACAAAGCATTCCTGAGGCAGATTGTCTCAGGTCATTTTGCACCTCACTGAGAGTGCTAGAGGAAGGAAAGGAAAAAATTACCAAAATTAAAACTCAAACCTTGTAATACTGTCTCCCATGAAGGCGAACAATGGCCCCTCTCTACAGTAGCATCTCCATTTATGCCTGCCAGCCAGTATGGACTGCCAGTATTAGCTGCATGAAGGAACATATACCCAGTGAGATTTGGGGAAATGTCAGCAGTGGTGTCCTGCTGTCCCACAAGGAGTTTTCAGTATTCCACAGATACAAGGCACTTGCTGGGAAGGCCTGAGATGAAACCTGTGAGTTTAGAAGATGGTCCTCTGCCCATTCAGTGATAAAGGTGCGCCACACTTTCTCTGTGACAATTCCAAAAAGGAACTCTGATTTAAAATGTGACATCTTCTGGCTATGAAGATTACTCTTTTGCAAAGCATGATTTCACCCTCTCATTTATATGCTATACCGTGATATTCTAAGTGAGCTATTTTTACAGTTGTGAAGATATGTTTTGAAAACGACATAGACAATGCAAGTTATAGTTTTTCACACTAACTTAAAAAAGCTAATCGGAGTCTTCATCATCAAGGTATTCCTCTGCATTACTCAATGTTCGGACTGTACCTGGAAAGAAACAAAATTTTAAAAAAGGTACTAAAAATAACCAGGCACAGAAGTAACAAGACTGACATAATTCACAGAAGTGATAACCATGTTATCCTAGATTTCTGGAACAAGACAAATGAGTAAGTTTAAAATGAACTTGCTCAACCGTTTTGAGAAAAGAAATCTAAGTGAAAAAAATAACGTTTCTCTTTTATTAGGAGGAGAAGCAGCAAAGGGAGAACAGGAAGAAAAGAAATTGCAGAGCCCTGTGCTCAAGGGGCCATAATTCAAGAGAGTACAAATTACATTTCTTCTGTACGTTTCTTCTGCTTCCTTGCTTAACAGCACAATTAACACAATCTCCTTGCATTTCTATGATGTAAATAATTTTAATTTTCCATGATTTTAGTAATTTTAATTTTTTTTAATGTACTTCAGCAATTGATATTTGAATATTAGTCTGTACATGTAAAATAAATCTGAATGTTGAAGTGGAGATAAAGTAAGCTTCCTCCAGTAACACAGTTTTAGAGATGGACTATAATAGAAGTCTTATGTAAACAGAAACAAGAGAACACTGCTGATACAGAACTGAATCTCTGAAAAAGAGCAATGTTTAACTTCCAGGCATTGGAAATACTTAAGTGCAGACTCAAGAGACAGAAAAATTAAATTAGTGAAAATAGCCAAGAAAATACAACATGCAAGAGAAGTATATGGATCAGTGGTGTCACAAATATTATAAAAGGCCAAGCTGAGACAGAAAAACTAACAAGGACACTAATATTGAAACTGATACAGACTAATATAAACTGAGAATATCAGCTGTTATATCAAGGGAATCACAAAAACATGGTGTGACATTACCAGAGACTGGTGATAGATAAGATGACTAAGGACAAAAAATTCAGGCAGTCACTGAAAGAAAATTAATTTAAAGGGAGTGCAGAAGTAGATTAGTTATGTAGATTAACTACTTAGTATTGGGAAGTAAAAGATTAGAATAATTATTGGGACATCAGAAGAAACAGCTGTACAAGCAGTCTACAATCAACATGCAAAGATGAATGACGTGTTCCTAACAGAGAACAAGTAACTGTAGGAAAGAATTATATAATTATGCATATAATCATAAATAAAATA
>VWZS01004809.1:0-12763 GCA_013397075.1 Rhabdornis inornatus
CAATTCCCTCCCAGTATCCCACCCCACCCCGCCCTGGCAGTTTGAGCCATGAAGATGCTGTGGCTGGTGCCAGGTGTGGCCACCTCTGAATTCCCCCTTTTCTGCTTCCCACCAGGTGTGTCCTGGGAAAGACCCCTGGCACCCAGGTATTGTTTTTATTGGGAATTCTCCCATTTTAGGGACAGAGGAGGGTCCAGAGAGGATTCCAGGCCCACAGCTCTGCTCTTCTCACTGCCAGAGCTGTGCCTTCAAGGAAAGTGCAGGAAACCATCCCAAGGAATGAGCTGGAGCTGTGCTTGGATGGTTTGGGAATGTTCAGCTGTGGGGGTGTGTGTTGGGGTTTGCACTACTAATTAATAGTTTGTTATTAGTTTTGTTTGGGGTTTTTTTAGAGCTAGGATTGTTAGAAAGGTGGTTGAGATGATTTTTGTGTTTGGACTTGGATGTTTATTATATTTTATTAAAAAATTACAGGAAGTATGACAGTACTTCTAACTTTTTGCTAGAAGTAGGAAAAATGGCTACAGTTGAGCCTGTTTTAAGGCTTTTTAAAGTCAAACAAACTAATAGAAGTTTAACACTTACATTATTTATTTTTTTTATTTAATAATAGATTTTTACGACTTTTAGAGTGACATTAGACTGACTAACTAGAGGTTATTACTGAAGTTCTGTGAAGAAGAAGGAAGAAGAAGAAGATGAACAAAGAGAAAGACATTATTTAAAATTTTTTATTTTCTTCTATATCCACTACTATACTATAAAACTTTAAAATTTAAACGCCATCACCCAGTGAAAACACACACATCTAACCCACTATACATTTGTGATTTCTAACTCATTATTCATATTTCCAAGCCTTCTCCAAGGTTTCAGCTCCAGAGCAGTGTTTTCCAGGGGGGCTGTGCCTGGAAGCACAGAAAGCTCCCAAACTCCAGATTTCTGGGATCCAACACTCAGCAATCTCACCTGGTTTGGTGCCAGCTTTTACAGGACTCTCCTTTCCAATCAACCTCATTAACTGCAGAATTCTTCCACTGTTGCTTCAGGAGCTCCAAGCTCTCTGCAGGTTTGTGCAGTAGCAAATTTCAGTGCAGTCCCCAGCACTGAAGCCAACCCAACAATGGTTCCTTTGATACTGATATTCCTGGAGGGAAAAGGAAAGAAAAGGAGCCCTTCAAGAAATGCACTGGCCTCTTTCTCCCCCAGTCCCCTGCCCTCTCATCTCCAAAACAATTTCNTTTCTTCTATATCCACTACTATACTATAAAACTTTAAAATTTAAACGCCATCACCCAGTGAAAACACACACATCTAACCCACTATACATTTGTGATTTCTAACTCATTATTCATATTTCCAAGCCTTCTCCAAGGTTTCAGCTCCAGAGCAGTGTTTTCCAGGGGGGCTGTGCCTGGAAGCACAGAAAGCTCCCAAACTCCAGATTTCTGGGATCCAACACTCAGCAATCTCACCTGGTTTGGTGCCAGCTTTTACAGGACTCTCCTTTCCAATCAACCTCATTAACTGCAGAATTCTTCCACTGTTGCTTCAGGAGCTCCAAGCTCTCTGCAGGTTTGTGCAGTAGCAAATTTCAGTGCAGTCCCCAGCACTGAAGCCAACCCAACAATGGTTCCTTTGATACTGATATTCCTGGAGGGAAAAGGAAAGAAAAGGAGCCCTTCAAGAAATGCACTGGCCTCTTTCTCCCCCAGTCCCCTGCCCTCTCATCTCCAAAACAATTTCCTGATTGTTCTCTCCAACACCATTACAAACTTAGCTTCAAGGGAAGGGAAAAGAGCTTTTTTTTTTTTTTTTTTTTGGCTTTTTCTCTCTCTGCTCCCCTGAGTGCTCCTGTTTTGAGTCCTTCAGCCTGATCTCTGTTCAGCAGGGCTCCTTTGCTGACCACAAAGGCAGCAAAGAAAAGCTTTGAGCAGAAGTTACCTGCGAAGTTGGTTTTTTTTTTCCCATCCTCTCAGAAAATTTCCTAATGGTGTGGGAACATCAGGAGTTCAAGGTTGCTTTCCTGCAGCTTCCACTGTTTCTCGAAGGCCTTGAAATTGTGTTTGAAATCCCACAGACATATCCACACAGCCCTGGGAGTAATTCTGAGCCATTTACTTCCAAAGGTGAGTCCTTTCAGGGAAGGCAGCACAAGGAACAGGTCTCTAAGTGTTTCTTTCTTAACTTAAGGAGCCTTAGAGGGCACCTGGGGTGTTGTTTTCCACCAAAAAAAAAGTGCCTGTGTATCACCACACCGGGTTTGTGTGTGGGGCAGCTCAGGCAGAGTGAGTTCACCAGTTGTAATCTGGAATTGCTGGAGGAAAAATCGAGTTGATCCTGTTGATTTCTCGAGAGAATGTAGATTTTTGTTTTCTTGTTTTCCCGTCCCACCTCCACTTCTTTTCAGTTCTTGCCCCCATCATTTCTTCCCCATCTTCTTCTTCCCTCTTACAAAGCAGCAGGGGCAAAAATGCAAGACAGAGCACTTTGGTGTGCCCAAAAACCAATGAAAAAGAGAGTTCTGACACCTCAGTGTCCTCTCAACAGCCCCAGGTTAGGTGTCAGTGCCTAAAGAATGGAAATTAATAAACCTGTGTGGACTAGGCCAGTTTATTCCAGCTGGGAATCTCACCCTGAGTTTGTGAATTCCCAGGTTTAGGGGTGAGGATGGATTCAGGGTTTGACATTCTGGGGTTGAGCAGAGGCAGAGCTGAGCCTTAGGTCAGCCCAGGGTTCCCACTTGGATTTTTTTGGGATTTCTGCTTTCACAGGAGCAAGGATCATGTGCATCATGGAATAACAAAACAGCTCTGGAGCAGCTGAGGTCCCCCAGCAGGGAAGAACCTCCAGGAGGACTCTGTGACATAAAGACACCAAATAAACACAAGTGGCACTGAAATTACAGCTCTGCTTGGCTGGGAGGGCCCAGTTTGTCTCCTGTGCGAGTTCATCAGCCAACAGAGAGTAAATGCCAGGCCTGCTCCTGTATTTCCCAGCAGACTGACCCTACCAAGAAGATTATCCTCAATTCCCCTCCTCCTGCCTCAGTTTGTTCCATCCCTGGGAGTGCCCGAGGCTGGGGCTTGGAGCAGCCTGGGATGGTGGGAGGTGTCCCTGCCCATGGGACTGGGTGGGCTTTAAGGTCTCCCCAAACCTTTCTGTGACTCTGATTTCAGATTTTTCACTCTACAGGCCACATATCTATAATGTTGGCTTTTTTCTCTGGCTTCTGGGAGGTGCTGAGGAGTGAGAAAGGAGCAGTGACTGTGTTGGGACCCGGGTTTAGGATTTGGATCAGGGGCTGGCAGGAGGTGTCACCTGAGGCTGGGCAGTGAATCCTGCTGCCTCCTCCGAGCAGAGCTCACCTCAAAGTCAGGGTGGTTTGCCAGGGACCTTCTGTGGATTGAAAACTCTCCTCAAAGGAGGCAGGTGGAGTAAAGTCAGTGCAGAGCCTGTTCTAAAGCTCTGCTCTAGATGGTAAATAATCTTTGTGATTTGGGCTGTGTTAGCAGCATGTCCCCAAGGTCTGTAGAATCCTGGAGTGGTTTGGGTGGGAAAGACCTTAAATCCACCCCAGTGCCACCCCTGCCAAGGGCAGGGACACTTTCCACTATCCCAGGGTGCTCCAAGCCCTGTCCAGCCTGGCCTTGGACACATTTCCTCACTTTAACCCAATGACACCCTGACTAACAGCAATAAAATGAGATAATTTGCTCCTTCTTTTGGCTTTGCAGAGGTGTCGCTGTGACAACAACCTGTCCCGGCTATTACAGAATATCAGATGATGGAAAATGTTCTTTCCATTCCCCTCTCTCCTCTTTATTTGCTTCCTAACCTTGCCCTGTGCTTTCTGTCCTGCTCAGGGATGTTCTGCTCTCACCCCCCTGTTCCTGCTGCTGGATTGGGGTCAGGAGGTGTCCCCAGGAGTGATTGACTGCAAAGGTGCAGCAGCAGATAAACCCTCCTCAAAACCACTTGTGAGAATGGAGCCAAGGATTTATATTTAGAAATCCATTTAGGTCTCCCCATCTTGCTTAAAATGGAATTGATAATAATAATAATACCTGGCTGGGCCGTGCACTTAATGAAAAGCAGTGAATGGGAAAGTTAACAAATGTAAAAGTTGAATTTTTTATGGGAGCTTTGCTTTTCCAGTAAGCTTTTAAAGCCCTATTCTCATTGGAAGCAATCTACTGATACATTTAACAAATGTCAAGATGAAATGCTTCAGCAGAGATCAAAAGGAGTGAGGTTTTATTGTGCTGCTCTCGCAGCACTGATAGCCTGGATTGAACTTTCATGCTAAGGATCAATAGCTTTATTTGATCAAATATGGGCAGCTATCAAAGCCATCGGGCTCTACCTAAAGGACACTTCAGATTGAGCTGCCTCCCTCGAGAGCACTCAGGCTCTTCACTGCAGGCTTTGATATTTGCTCGTGTCCCTGCTTGTTTGGAAATTGGGATTTAATTAATTAAAAAAAGAAACAAAACGCTCTTGGGTTGTTGTCTGTGCCTGAGTACTCTCCACGCTCCGTGGGGATCAAAGCCACCACGTGCCACCAAAGGGACAGTGCTGGTCCTGGCTTTGAAATCTGTGGTGGGTTAGAAGACTCAGATCCCAAGGGATTCCCAAGGAGTGATGCAGTGAGGCTGGGAAGTTCAAGGAGCCTCAGAGGGGAGGACACAACACCCAGGTGCTGATGGAGGAGAAAAAGGGGCGGAGATGTCTCTCCTGAGCTGCAAACCCAAAATTTTGGCCCCAAAATTCCATCATTTGCCCCCAAACCTCCCCCTAGTCTTCCCCTCCCTCCATCTCACTTCTACCATCAATGATTAGGAGCTTTTCCTTGTGAACTTGGAATAAACATTTGTGTTTATCAGCAGAAAATGTGGTGGGTTAGAGGACTCAGATCCCAAGGGATTCCCAAGAAGTGATGCAGTGAGGCTGGGAAGTTCAAGGAGCCTCAGAGGGGAGGACACACCCCCCAGGTGGGATGGAGAAGAAGGGGCAGAGTTGCCTCTCCTGAGCTGCAAACCCAAAATTTTGCCCCCAAAACTGCAAAATTTGACAACAAATGTCATCCCAGTCTTTCCCTCCCTCCATCCCACCTCCCCCATAAATGATGAAGAGCGTTCCCTTGTGAACTTGGCACAAACATTTGTGTTTATCAGCAGAAAATCTGGTGGTGCTGGAAGACTCAAATCCCAAGGGATTTCCTCCAAGTGATGCAGCGAGGCTGGGAAGTTCAAAGGGCCTCAGAGAGGAGAACACAACACCCCAGGTGCTGATGGAGGAGGAGAAGGGGCAGAGATGTCTCTCCTGAGCTGGAAACTCAACAATTTGCCCCCAAAACTCAATTTTTTGCCCCCAAAATTCCACGATTTGCCCCCCAAACCTCCCCCTAGTCTTCCCCTCCCTCCATCCCACCTCCCCCATAAATGATGAAGATCATTTCCTGGTGAACTTGACACAAACATTTATGTTTATTGTCAGAAAATTTGGTGGCTTTGGAAAACTTAAATCCCAATTTCCTACAAGTGGTGCAGTGAGGCTGGGAAGTTCAAGGGGCCATTGGAAGGGAGGACACAACAACGCCTTGTGCTGATGGTGGTGGATGAGAAGAGGCAGAGATGCCTTTCCTGAGCTGGAAACTCAACCCAAAACTCCCCCGAGTGTTCCCCTCCCTCCATCCCGCCCCCACCATCAATGATTAAGAGCTTTTGGCTGGTGAACTTGGAACAAACATTTGTGTTTATCAGCAGAGCTGCCGAAAGAGGAAAGCGGTGGGAGCAGGTGGAGGTGGAGGGGGGAGAGGGAAAGAATTGGAAGGACACGGCGAGGAGAAGTAAAAAAACACCAGAACTGAGCTTCCCCCCACACTCGAGAGCAGCTTGGCTAAAGGAGCATTTCAGCTCCAATCCGAGGAATGGGAGAGGCTGCAGGAAGTGGAGAGGGTTGGGATGTGGTGGCAGGTCCTGGTGGGTGGAGAGGGGGTTCAGTAAAGCCCTCGGAGCATCTGTTCTCCTCTGACAACAGGCCCCGAGCTTTGAGGCTGATTCTTGTGACAAAAAAAAAGTGCTTTAACTTCTCCTGAGCTGGAGGAGCTGCTGGGTTTGGGAGCTCACCTGTGCCCAGGTGAGGATTTGCGTGGATGAAGGAGCAGGAGGATAAAGCAGCTCTGCAGGGATGGGTGAGAAGAACCTGTCCTGCCAGCAGAGATTAAACCCCCTGAGCCTCGCTAGTGAGACTGAGAGTGGGGTTTAGCCCTGAATCCCAGCTCAGAGAGGTGCCACACCCCTAGGAGTGACACTACAGGCAGAAATGTGGCTTTTCTCCTTCCTCCTGCCCCACCTTTGCTGCTTTCTCAGCTTAATTTCAGCACAACAGGGTCGGGAAGGAGGCTGGGGAGAGCCTGGAGAGGAAAGCTCTGCTGTGCTGGCAGTGCCAGGGGCCCAAGAAGATGAAGATTCGAGGAAATATTTCAACAGGGCATTAAATCAGCCTGCAGTGAGACTGCTTTTATTTCACTCGTGGCAGCAGAGCTTGTTCGGTTTTGTCCCAAACAAATCACCAACCAAAGAAATGGCTTGGAATCATGAATAATTCAGGTGGGAAAAGAGCTCTGAGACCATCCCTGCCAGCCTCAGGGGAGAATGGGAAGGAATGAGGGGCAGGGATGGAATTCCCAGAGGAGCTGTGGCTGCCCCTGGATCCCTGGAAGTGTCCCAGGCCAGGCTGGAGCAGCCTGGGACAGTGGGAGGTGTCCCTGCCATGGCAGGGGTGGCACTGGGTGGGATTTAAGTCCCTTCCAACCCAAACCATTCCATGATTCCATAAATATCCACCATGATGAGCTGATACCTGCCCTGTGCAGGGGTTTGAGCCTGCTCTGTGGGATCTGGAATTTGGGGACACTCGTGTGACTGTGGCAGTCACTGGACATTGGGAATAAACCCTCGCGTGCCTTGGCACTCTGAGTGTCCCCTCCAATCTTCAGCCTCGAGCACAACAATCCACTGATAACGACAAAAATGCAAAGGATTGTTCTGGGCCAGCCACCCTGAGAGAAGGAATCGTTATTTCCTTATCCAGATTTACTAATTATGGGGGTAATTAAAGCCACTGAGCAATGGCTGCTGCCTCTCTCCAGCCTCTGGATTTCAGGGTCCTGCTGCCAATCCATTTTAGTGTTTTCCCTCGTTTTAGCTGCAGTGGAATCTGTATCCCTGCCTTGGCAGACACGTCCCAATCTTCCCTAATTAAACCCCCTGGGAGAGCAAACGATTCTGCAGGTGATTGCTTAAATACCCCCTAAAATTAGCAACTGTTGAAGAGAATCCTCATTTAATCTGGAAAGACAACAGCAAACATGATCCCATCGAATGGAAAACAGCACAACAGAGCACACGAGGTGGAATTCACTGTCTGAAGTGTCAGCACATGCTCCAGGTCCCATTTAAAGCCCCAAAACAGGAGCTAAATTGCTCAGAGGAGTAGTCCTGGATCTCTTTATGGGGATGAATTTCATCTCGCAGCAATGCCCGTCCTGACTGAAATAAACTGCTGGAGGGAGTTGCTGTGCCTGGAAGGAAATGTTCTGCAAGGGGGATGAGTGATGCTGCAGACATTCCTCTCCTGGTGGATTCAGTTCCATTCATATCCTCCCAAGCACTGCAGGAAAAACGCTCCTGGTTTTGCATATTCCAGCCCAAAAGGGCTGAGCAGTCAGAGCTGTGCTGGGAAGTGATGGAAAACCCGGATCTGGGCATTTGTTACTGCCTGCATTGCATTCCAGGACACTGGAAATTAAACACCTCAGCTTAGTGGTCTCCCCTGACCATTAAAAGTCTCCTTCTCTCCATTTGCTCTTTGTCATCCAGACATTTTGTCTTTTATCTCTTGGAGATGCCGCGAAAAATAAATGGTTTGTGAAAATCTCCAAAACAGAGAGCTGAGAGCCATAAAAAAACCCCGTGGATGAGCGTTAATTGGATCTGGGGGGAAAGTTTGGGGGAATGTGCTGGGAATCAGGGGCAGGAGCTCTCAGAGCATGACCAAGGACCTGACAAAGTGGTGGATGGGTGTTGGTAAGGGAGGACAACCTGCCCTGGGCATCGTGGATCCGACCCTGGTGAGGGGAGGGAAGGGAGGGAAGAGGAAAATAATCGGGAAAAATAGAATTGCTCTGTTTTGGAGCCCAGTGTGTCCTGAAGCTGTGGCTGCCCCATCCCTGGAAGTGCCCAAGGCCAGGTTGGACAGGGCTTGGAACACCCTGGGATAGGGGGAGGTGTCCAAGGGTGGGAATTAAACGATCTTTGAGGTGTTTTCCCACCCAATTCCATGGTTCCATGCCAGAGCTGGCCTCTATTTCCCAGCTTTCAGTTCTTTGTCTCCAAAATTGACCTTTCATCAGCAAAATCACCCCTCTGAGGATGCACTCTGGCACAACACCACCTCTGATGGTGTGAGCTGTCCTTTCCTCCTTTCCAGACTCCCTGTTGGCTCCTGGAAGGGTTTTTGTGGGGTTTGAGTTATCGGGGTTCATCAGTCAAACCTGAAGGGAGTTTGGGATGGGAACTGTGCTGATTCCAGAACAAATCCCTGAGCTGGGGTGTGAAATCCCAGGTCCTGTGTGCACATCCCTGTTGCTGTTGGGTTGTCTTTAAGGGATTTTCAAAATTGTTGGTTTTAAATTCCAATATTTATGCCTTTGTAGGTATTTTGTCTGTTGGATCGAGAACAGGAAAATGTCATTTCCAAAATTTCCTTCCTTAGGAGGAATTGAAAAATCCTAAATCTTCCTTTAGTCCCTGAAACATTGGCAATGTTTTTCTCCCACTCATCTGAGCAGGAGGGCTGATTCCACAATGTTTAGTAAAAAAGAAAATGGCATTTCAGGCTTTGCTGATGCAACACTGCATGGAGTTGTCACTTCCTGGCTCCCTGCAAACAACCCGGGATAAAACACCCGGAATCTGGGAGCAGCAAATGGAAAATTCTTCTGGCTCCAACCCACTTCCCTTTGTTGCATCAGCAGGAGGAGGATTTCTGGAGGAGGCAGAGTGACAGGTTGGCATCCCTGCCCAGGCACGTGACTCCTGCTTTATCTTCCCGTGGATTCCACCGAGTCTGGGGGTGTCAAAATAAAGGAAAATAATCCCGAGCAGCTCGGCTGGGAGGCAGCTGATTGCAGTTGTCAGTTGGTGCAAGTGCTCGGGGTGGATCTGCTTGTCCTGGAGCTGAGAGGAGCCCAAATCCCACATTCCATGGGAGTTCCAGCTGTCGGATCAAAGGAGCATCCCGTCAGTTCCCATTTGCTGCTGCTGCTTTCCTGACATTTCCCAGGGCTGAACCCTCCACCATCCCTCTCCAGGTGTCAGCTTTGCAACGCTCTGAATCCAACCTGTTGCCTTTTGATAAACCAAAAAAAATTTCATTTGAGACATTAGGGAATGTGCCTGATATACGCCAGGAAAACTGGGAAATGGAAATGATCGAAATTCCAAACTCACACAGCTGATTTTGGTCCTTGCTTGGCTTCATTTGGCTCCATTTAAGAGAAGTAAAAACCATTTCTCCATTTAAAAGAAATAAAAACCATTTCTCCATTTAAGAGAAATAAAAAACCAAGCTCTAGGTTGACAATCACAGGTACTTTTAATTAGGTTTAAATCCTGCAGGATTGAAGTCAATAGCTGGGAATTGTCTCTGTGCCTGTAGTAAATCATTGGGAATTCGATTACTGGAAGAGACAGTCCCAAAATACAGGCTGGTGCTTGCTCTGACTCAGTAGGTGTTTAATGAGGTAAATGCAGGTGATTCTTCCATTTTCAGTGTTCCTCTGTAATTTTTTGCATGTATTGGACCAAGAAATGTCAAAATCTGGGAGCTAACCTGCAAAATGCCTGATTAATAAATACTGAAAGGTTTTTATTATCTTATAATAAATATTAATCTGATATACTAAGGTAATAATAAATAACCAAATGCGTGCAGAAGTTCTAAAAAGATCAAAAGCGCATCCACAAAGAAGTTGGGGTAGCACAAATTTTGCCATTTTTCTCTGTGTTTAATATTAAAAATTAAATGCAATTACATTAAGCTTTGGAAAGTGAGCTCAAGGCATCAGTGTGATGATACAGAGAGAGAATATTTTGATTTTCCTGGTTTCTTCTGTCCCATCCTTCTCCCGCCCATCCTCTTGGAGAGGTAAATTCCCAAATTCTCCTTTAGGTGTGTGATCTCAGCTGGCCCAGGAATTGCCCATGGATGGTCAGCTTGGGTCTCCTCTTGAGCTCCAAGTGGGAATTTCCCAGTGATCAGTGTCTACTCATCCATGAAATCATGGAATTGTTTAGCTTGGGAAAGCTCTCTGAGGTCACTGAGTCCAACCACCCCCAGCACTGCTGAGGTCACCCCAGTCCATGTCCCCAGTGACACATTTGCTGTTAAATCCCCCAGGAATGGGGGCTGCCATGGACAGGAAAACCCTTTCCATGCAGGAATTGTCCCAATGTCCAACCTGAGCCTGCTCTGGCACAGCTTGGAGCTGTTTCCTCTCCTCCTGTCCCTCCCTTTGTGATGTGGGCATGGATTCCTCTGCTTTCATTCCCCCCAGTTCATTTCTCTGCGAGTTGCAAAACTCCAGAAGGAATGTTTTGGGTGGAAAAGCGGGATCTGAACAGAAGAACAACACGAGCAGAAGGCTCTGGCTGATGCCAGTAAATTCCTCATCACTGTAACTTCTCCATAAACATGAGCACAGAAGGATTCAAGGGGAAGAAAGGACTAATGTCAAAGTGATTGAGTCAAAATTTCCTCACATGGAATTTGTTGCACAGTGCTCCTGGGAAAATCCGGCGACAAATTGAATGGGAATGGATCCTGAACACGCCAACATTTGTGTGGTTTAAACAGGAAGGGTTTAGTGGGGTCTGCACCTCATTTCCCAGGTTAACAAAGGCTGGATTTCAGGTTTCCAAAGCTGGATTTGTGTGTGTAGGACATGGATAAAATCCCAGAACAAACTCCAAAGGCTGAGCCTCCTCCACCACGAGCCAGGAGGAGCAAGGCACAAAAAGCCTGAGGGAGGAGAAGGGATGTGGATGGCAAAGGACAGGAGTGGATGTGGGCATTGGTTTGGGATTACAACTCCTGGGATTCATCCAGGTGTCAGCCTTGATGCTGCTTTTGGGTGAAATCCCTGGAATTGGGATAGTTCAATTCACTGCAACCTATTAAACTTGCACCAGGGATCTTTTCCCTTTGCTCCCTGTTCTGTTCCAGATGGACAAAGGACAGGGTTAGGTGGGACATTGGGAATAAATTAAAATGTGTATCATTAGGATAAGGCTGGAGCCTGGAGAGCTGGGAATGTCCAGAGTGGAAAGAAGGATCCAGGGAGAGCTCAGGGCCCCTTCCAGAGCCTAAAGGGGCCCCAGGGGAGCTGGAGGGGGACTGGGGACAAGGGATGGAGGGACAGGATGAAAGGAAACCCCTTTAAACTAAAAACAGGGGATCTGGATGGGATACTGGGAAGAAATTCTTCCCTGTGGGGAGGGGAGGCCCTGGCACAGGTTTCCCAGGGCTGTCCCATCCTGGATGTCCCATCCCTGATGTCCCATTCCAGGCCCTTGTCCCAGTCCCTCTCCAGGTCTCCTGGAGCCCCTTTAGGGCTCTGAGCTCTTCCTGGAGAGGGGTTTTGAACGAGGGATGGAGAGACAGGACAAGGGGGAGCAGTTTTGAATGAAAAGAGGGGAGATTTAGATGGGATATTGGGAAGATTTAGATATTTGGGATATTGGGAAGAAATTCCTTCTGTGAGGGAGGCAGGGTGACACAGCTCACAGCTGTGGCTGCCCCATCCCAGAACATCCCAATCCAGCGTGTGAAACGAGGATGTTCTTCCTCATTCCTGATCAGAGAGCAATTTCAGGAGGGGAGGAGGGAAAGGCGAAGTGGAGCAGCACAGCAAGGCCAGGCCTGGCTTTGTTGGCAATTTCCTTCCTTATTTCACCACATAAATAATCCAATGTGAATATTGGGAGAGCGGAGCCATTTCCCGTGGGATCCAGACCTGCCTCTGCTGTTTCAGATATTCCTGAATTGGAGCTGTCACTCTTTCCAACTCCATCAAGGCTGAAACAACCACGGGATCCAGGGATGAAAGAGGAGACTTGAAAAGGCAAAGCAAGCAGCGTGTTAGACCCATTTAATTTAAATGTGCTGGATCCAGCCCAAAGCAGTTCTGATCCTTGTTAGTGCTCCTGAGACAGGGAAGGTGTTTGAAAGCTGGCCTGGCTGGAGATGAGGGGAATTTGAATCCACACAGAGGTTTGGAATGGTTTTGTACTCAGCTCGTTGCACTCAGGTGAGGAGGGAGGGAGGGACGTGTGGTGATCGCTGCCTGGGCATTTTTGGTGATAAAAAGTTTGATTTGCATCCCCAAGACAAGGGAGGAGGGACTAGGTGATTAATGTGAGATTGGGTAATTAATGCAGGATTAGGGAATTTATGTGTTATTTGGAAACTAATGTGGGATTAGGCAATTAATGTGGGATTAGTTAATAATGTGGGATTGGGTAATTAATGCGGGATTAAGTGATTAATGTGGGATTAGTTAATAATGTGGGATTGGGTAATTAGTGTAGGATTAGTTAATAATGTGAGATTGGGTAATTAATGCAGGATTAGGGAATTTATGTGTTATTTGGAAACTAATGTGGGATTAGGCAATTAATGTGGGATTAGTTAATAA
>VWZS01004810.1:0-37441 GCA_013397075.1 Rhabdornis inornatus
GTCGGGCGGGCCCCGCTCCCGGTGCAGGTGGCCGGGCCGCAGCGGACGCCCCGGAGTCCGGTAAGAGCGTGGCACCATCCTCCCCATCCCTTCTGTCAGCTCTTGGCGCCGCCGCCGCCGCCGCGCTCCCTTCCCGCCGGCGGCCCCGCGGGCTCCCCATCAGGCGGTGCGGCCTTGCGGGCGGCACCGGGGTCCCTGCGCTCCGCCGCATGAGGTACCGGGGCTCCTCGTAGGGCACCGTGGCAAGCACTGGGGTCCCTGAGTGCCCCGGTGTCCCCAGGAGCGCGCCGCGGGCCCTCGCCGCGCCGAGCGCGGCTCTGCCTGACCGGTTCCGGGGCCTGGCCGGGGTTGGGTGGCGGGGCCCGGCTGCAAACCGGCGCGGGGCCCTCCCGCCTTTCCGCCTCGTGTAATGGGGCTGGGGCAGCGCTGCTCGGCCTCCCTGCCGGGGTCCTCAGGAGGGTGAGACAGGGGTCCCTGCCCAGGGCAGGTGGGGGACAGGTGCCTCCCAGGTGCCATTAGCGCTGGGGCTTCTCACAGCCCGGCCACCTGCCCCTTGTCCGCCCTGTGACCCGTTCCCCGGGCCCTCCTCGGGCTCGGTGCTCCCCGGGTGGATCCCCGCGCTTTGCCTCGGTGCCTGCTGGCTGTGAGCTACAGGCAGGGCTTCGTTTTCTCTGTGCTGATGCAGCTGGACAAGACCTGAATCTGTAACGCAGGGCTGGAGGTCTCTGGCAGCGACACACCGGGTGTCTCCCGGGAATCTCGGGAATCTCTCCCCGGTTATCTCTGCAGGAGGTACCGGGATGCCGGAGTGAGGTGGAGATATGAGCAGAGGATAACAGGGGCTTGCCTGAGCCTGCCTTGCCTTCAATTGGGAGATTAAGCGCTTTGCTGCCCACACAGAGCGGGGCTCCCCCGCTGCTGCCACTCCACATCTGGCTGGTCTGAGGCTGTAACGGAGGGCCCAGGTCCTGGCTGAGGCACAGTAGTTTGATGGTGATCTAAAAGTTGCCCTGTTTAAGTGCAGAGAGAGGCTCCCAGGCAAAAACACAGTGAGTCCTGCCCTGCCAAAAGGCAGAGGACATCACATCTGGGAGGCAGGTGTTTGGTGGAAAGTGTCACTGGCACAAGGGGAAATCTCAGGGTAAGGGCTATGGGTGGGAAAATGTCTCCAGGTGTCCACCTGGGAATGGCATCTTGTGCTGTGATGCATCCCAGCCTGCTGCTGGTGGCACAACTCAGAGGTGGGATAGCCAGCGAACGAGACGTGTCAGGGCACAGTGACCATGTGGCACTGCCTTGGCTCCCACTCTGCCAGCATCTGTTATCAAATCCACAGAAGCTCCTTGGATCTGGGGGGACTGCACAGAGCAGAGGGAAAGCCACAAGTGTGGCTCCCATCCCCACCAGTTGTAGAAGAGCCCATGCAGGGCTTCCAGCTTCAGAGCAGTGAATCAATCTTCAGGAGGGAAATGATGCAAGTGTTTCCTTCCTCTTTGGCCTGTGTCCATGCCAGGAAGGGCCAGTTTTATCAAGGAACTCTGAGGATCACATCTCTGTCATTTTCCTCCTCCCAATGCTGTTGCCTGTAAAGAGCCATGGCTAGATCACTGTCTCTGAGTCTCAGAGCCACTTCTGGGGTGCATCTGGGATGGGGACAGAGACGCTGTTTTGGAGGGATGAGTACCGGAGACGAAGTCACTGTCTCCAGGGAATGGGGCAAGGACCTGGGCACTCCTGGCAGCAGTGACAGCCCTTGTTCTGCCCACTCCAGCCTGTCCTCACCCCTGACCTGCTCTGGCAGTGTCTCCGGCCTAGCCAGGCCAGTTAACTGCTTGCCAACATGAGGGTTTGCAAACACAAGCAGAGCTCAGAGAACTGAGTTTCCTGTCCCTGATCCTGTCTGAGCTGTGTCATGGAGCATGTGAAGCTGTGCTCTTCCAAAAGCTGTGATGGCTGTCATGGACCCAGGCGTGCAGGAGAGCTCG
This sequence comes from Rhabdornis inornatus, assembly GCA_013397075.1. NCBI lineage: Eukaryota > Metazoa > Chordata > Aves > Passeriformes > Rhabdornithidae > Rhabdornis > Rhabdornis inornatus. Next base: position 1,986 of record VWZS01004810.1, read on the forward strand.
TGCTCAGGGCCTGGGAGACTCTGGATTTTGAGGACAGGGGGATTCTGGGGTGGAGTAGAGACTTCCAATCATCTGTACAAAGTCTCCTGCCATGACTTTGCTCATACATGCATGGAGGTGACTTTATCCTGCACCTCATGTTGCTGGGGCGTGGCCAGGCCCCTGGCTGGTGTGCAGGATGTGGCTCCCCGGTTGGGAATGGCTGGGCTTTGGGCTTGCACTGAGCAATGCCATGCTGATGGCTCAACTGGAGGCCATCTCCACAATCAGATAAAGTTACGTCTCTGGGAGCTCTGGGCTGCTAGGTTACATCCTCACTGCCAGGAGGACTGATGACTCAGGGACCTCATCCAGGAAACTGGGGGCTGCTCAAGCATCCCACACCCGTGGGATTGTTATCACCAGGTCCAATGTGCATGGGTTGATGGCCGTGGTTTCTCTCTCCCTGCAGGCCACGATGCTGCGTTTAGCTGCTTTTGCAGCTGTGCTGCTGTTCTTCAGGGTCACTCTGGAACTGTCCTGGGCCCAGGCCATCCCCGCTCTCTTTGTCTTCTACCTGGCATCCGGTGGATGGGACTTTTTTCTCGTATTCCTCAAGACAGTTCCAAGGGACGTCAGGTAGGTGTCCTGGCTGGGGTGGCCCAACCATCTGCCCCTGGCCCTCTGCTCTGCCTTGGTGTATGTGTATGTGTGAGCCCTGACAGCCCTGACTCCTTGCGCAGCCTGGGTTTCTGCTGGCACCTGGCCTGGCTGGAAGGAGATCTCCCTCTGCCTTGTCCGGGTGACTCCAAACTCTCGGGCAAACTTTTCCCAGGAAGGATAGATTTCAGCTGAGCTCAAAGTCTATTGACTGTCCTTGTATTTCATCCTGTCCCTGAAGTTGCTGGCATAGCACCTGGCCCCTGTGCAAGGTTCATTCTGAGTTGGTATCAGGCTGTGCCAGCTCCTGGCAAGGATTTGTGGGGGTGGGAGTGCCCTTGGAGAGCACCCAAAGCTCAAAAATGCCCCTTTGATTGGGGACATCCCTGTCTGCAGACTTCCAAAACACATCTCTCCATGGCTTGCATCAGTCCATGGCTGTGAGCATCTTTGCAGATGTGTTCTGCCTATGTGCACACTGCTCAGGGGAGCATGCAGAGCTGCCTCTGACCTAGAGTGGGGTCTGGTGTAAGTGCAGGGCTGTTGCAGCACCTTGGAAGGTCCTTGTGCTGTGCTGGCTTTGCTGCAAGAAGTGGCTTTGCGGGGGTCGCTGAGCAGCTGCCCTCTTGCCCCCCTTCCTTTGGCAGCACGGGGCTGGTCCTGTTGCGGGTGAAGTGGCTGGTATGGAGGCACGTGAGGGAGAAGAACACAATCGCCAAGATCTTCCAGAAGACGGCGAGGAAGTATCCAGAGAAGACAGCACTGATCTTCCAAGGCACAGGCGAGAGCTGGACCTTCCGTCAGCTGGATGAGTACTCCAACCAGGTGGCCAATTTCTTCTACAGCCAAGGCTTCCGCTCGGGTGACGTGGTGGCGCTTTTCATGGAGTCCCGCAATCAGTACGTGGGGCTGTGGCTGGGCCTGGCCAAGATTGGCGTGGAGACGGCTCTCGTGAATTCCCACCTGCGCTTGGAGGCCTTGCTGCACTGCATCACCATCTCCAGCTCCAAAGCTGTGGTTTTTGGGGTGGAAATGATGGAAGGTGAGGGGCTGGAAGATGTTTTGGGAGTGCTTTGGACTGGAGGGAGGTGTGTCTAGTCAGTGGGTTCAGTGTTCCTTTTCTGCCCACCACAGAACAGAGATCTGGAAGAGAGTGGACAGTTGAATCATGCAGGAATTAGATTTGGGTTTGGGTTTTTTTTGTTGTTGATTCCTTTGGACACTGGGCAGGATCTGGGGTGCAGTGCTATCTGCCTCCCAAGCAGGTCAGCCTGGGTATGAGGGTCCTTCCTTGTGTCTCTCGGGTCCATTCCCAGCATGGAGACCTGGGTTGGCCTATGCCTGCCCCACTGCACGGGAGGAGCCTCCCATTGCTCTCAAGGGCTATTGCTACATCCCTGCAGCACCTTGGCTCCAGTTCCTTGTGTGTTTCAGCCCACACCTCTGAGGCTGGTGGTGTCAACAGACCTCTTGGCACCAAAGAGGTTTTGGATGGGGAAAGGTGGAAAACAGGATCTTCTGGTCCCTGAAGAGGTCTGGGCTGTGGCCCCAGCATCTGTTAATCATGGGAATGACATCTGCCTGGGATGGCTGTGAGCCCTTTGGGCTCTCTGCCAAGCACAGTGGGGGTACTGCCACCTGGGGCAGGGTGTCCCTCAGACTGTCTGGGAGGACAGGAGGTCTCTGTGCTGTAGCCACCCTGCCACTTTTCTCCAGCTCCCCTCTTTACTTTCTCAGCAATGCAGGAAGTGCAGACCTCCTTGGATAAATCCATCCAGCTCTTCTGGTCCGGGGAAGAAAATCCTAAATCCGTGCTTCCTGGTGCAAAACACCTGGACCCCCTCCTGCAGATGGCCCAGCGACACCAGCCAGCTCCCCCTAATAAGGGCTTTCTTGGTATGTGGTCAGCTCTTGGGGCCAGACGTGGTGATTTTGAGGGTCAGCTGGTTACAACTCTGGCAAGGCTGCTGGGGATGCCAATGGCAAGGGATATTTGGGATGGGTCTTACTCCAGTTTTGGAAGCCTGTCCCTGTGTGGAGCAGTATCCTGTCATACCCTCCATGTGTCCAACAAACGTGATCTGCCTGGGGTGATCCCAGCATGTTCTTGGAGCTGTTACATGAGAGTTTTGGCTCAGCTGGCACCAATAAAGTGTTTAAATTTTGCTTGCCCCTTCTCCTGGTTCGGCCAGCTCCTAGATTGGGAATGTGACCCTGTCTCCTCATTGTTTCCCAGATAAACTCTTCTACATCTACACCTCTGGCACGACGGGGCTGCCCAAGGCTGCCATTGTGGTGAACTGCCGGTAAGGCTGTGGACAGGGGCTCAGGGAGTATGGGGCTGAGCTCTGCCCTGTCCTAGCACAGCACCTCTGACCCTGCTCCTGACATGCCTTTTCACCCTCCCCTCAGGTACTTCCGCATGTCCAGCTTAGTTTTTTACGGTTTTCGGATGAGGTCTGACGATGTGATGTACGACTGCCTCCCGCTCTACCATGCTGCAGGTAACATGTGCCATGCAGAGCCTGGCATCCTGGGACTGGCTCTTCCCTCAGCCAGGCCCAGGGCTCTTGGGAGGCTGGTGTGGCTGTGATCTCCATGTCGAGGAGGATGAGACTGCTGCTTGCTGTGTGTGACTGAGGTGCTTTCTGCTTTTTCCCTGGAAGCCAAGTATCGATCTGGCTGACCTTTGGAGCATGGAGTTTGTGGGGAGGGTGTTATCCTACCCTGGGTTTGGAATATCTGTTCCTTATTGCTGCTCCCTGTGGAAAGTAAGGGGGGAAAGTCTAGGGAAAGGGGAAGCAGTGCCTGCCTGCCTGGCTGAGACATGCTGGGATGTTTAGGTGCAAAGTGCTGCCTTACATGTAACTGCCATGTGTCTCCGGCCTTGTGCCCATGGTCCTGGGGGCTTTGGCTGGGTGAACCCCACTGCTGTGAGCCAGCCATGGCCTATGCCTTGCCCTGCCAGTTCTTTCCCCAGGTGGGCTGGGCTGGAGGTGTTTGGGGACTGAGGGTTTTCCTGGCTGCCTCTCTGCAGGGAACATCGTGGGGATTGGGCAGTGCCTGCTGCAGGGCATGACGGTTGTCATCCGCAAGAAGTTCTCAGCCTCACACTTTTGGGAGGACTGTGTGAAATACAACTGCACGGTGAGGCCATGAGGCAAGGGGCCAGTGGGGAGTGGGCAGTGAAGCCTGGGGTCTGTGCCATGCTGGGGAGGGCCCAGCTGCTGGAAGTGGGGGATACCTGGACAAGCTCTGTCTGTCCAAACTGCCTTTCAGGGTGGTGGGGCTGTGTCCTTCCCACCTAGCAGCTGGTAGCTTCATGTGTCCTCCTCACATTCCAGCATTAGCCAGGAGATAGTGGATGGGTTTCACAGCCTGGAGAGGTGGGTTAACCAGGGAAGGACAGGCTGGATGAGTTAGCAGAACTTCTTCTTTTTACTATGGCCTCTTTAGTAAACTTTGGGTGTGTTGTGCCATTCCTTCCTGCCCTGAAGAAACCTCAGACAACTTAGGGCCTGGCAGAGGGGTCCTAGTGACTCTTTCCTCTCTGTTGCTCCCAGATTGTGCAGTACATCGGGGAGATCTGCCGCTACCTGCTGAACCAGCCGTACCAGGACGTGGAGCGGCAGCACCGGGTGCGCATGGCCCTGGGCAATGGGCTGCGGGCCTCCATCTGGAGGGAGTTCATGGCCCGCTTTGGCATCACCCAGGTGGCCGAGTTCTACGGGGCCACCGAGTGCAACTGCAGCCTGGGAAACTTTGACGGCAACGTAAGGCCCCACAATCCTCCCTCATGTCCCAAAGGGTGACAGCTGCCTTGGGCAAGGTTGGAAACCCAAATGGGCTGTTTGCTCCTTGGCATGGGTTGCCATCCACCCAGAGGGGTTTTGGCTGTTGTGTGGTGCTACCTCTGTGGTGTCCTAGGAGCCTGTGAGCAGTGTGTTCAGATGGGACAAATGTCCTTGCTACCTACAGCTCTGAGCTCTTTCTGTTCTAGGTTGGGTCATGCGGCTTCAACAGCAGGATCCTACCAGGTGTGTACCCCATTGGTTTGGTGAAGGTGGATGAAGATACTATGGAGCTGATCCGGGGACCGGATGGTGTCTGTATCAGCTGCAAACCAGGTGAGGACAACTGCAGGGATAAAATCTCCTCAGCCCTGTGTGAGTGTTTCATGATACCTCAGTATAATTTCCCTGGATTTCTCTCTGCTCAGTTAAACCACACCAACCCCATTAGACACCCTTTTTGCTTGGGGGGTGGGGGTGGTGGTGTTTCCCCCCTTCATCCCCTCTTCTCACTGCAGGGGAGCCAGGGCAGCTGGTGGGTCGCATTGTCAGGAGCAATCCCCTGCAGCACTTCGATGGCTACCTGAATCAGTCAGCTACCAACAAGAAAATTGCCAGGGATGTGTTTACAAAAGGGGACGCTGCCTATCTCACAGGTGAGGCCAGCAGGAACCCTCTGTCTGCTGGGAGTGGAGGAGAAAGGCACCTGTGTGGGAGTGGGGACTCCCCCAGAGTAGCAGCACTTCCCTAAGATGCTCCAGGTTTGCTCCTAGCTGACACCTCATTTTTTTGCCTATTCATTGCTTTCTTGTAGGGGATGTCCTGGTGATGGACAAGTATGGCTACATGTACTTCCGAGACCGCACCGGGGACACATTCCGGTGGAAAGGGGAGAACGTCTCCACCACGGAGGTGGAGGGAACCCTGAGCCGCATCCTCAACCTGACAGATGTGGTGGTTTATGGTGTGGAGGTCCCAGGTAGCTGAGAGGGAAGTGGACAATCAGGAGAGGCAGGCAGGCCTCCAACACTTGAGTGTGAACATGTCCTGCATGTCCAGATGGATGTGTCCTTTGACAAGAGGGTGGACTGAGGCTCCCTGTGGGCAAGCTAGGTAGAGGCCACAAAGGGTGTGGCTAGCAGGAACCAGAGGGTTTTCTCACTCTCTCAAGCTTTGGTCTGATTCTGGCTGGTTTGTAAAGACCCTGTGTCCTCTTTGGCCAAGACTGTGACTGCAGGGTGTCAGTGGTAGCCCTGGCCACAGCGTGATGACACAGCAGTGACACAGCTGGCCATGCCAGCACTTCAGTACAAAGCAGGGTCTTGCTGGTGCAGGGCAGAGGGGAGATGGTGCTACAGGGACAGTGTGTCTGAGTGCTCTTCATTCTCTGCCTCTTAGGGATTGAAGGGAGGGCGGGAATGGCAGCCATTGCCGACCCAGAGAACTCCTGTAACCTAGAAGACTTTTCCAGCAAGCTGAAAAAGGCCCTGCCACTGTACGCACGTCCTGTCTTTCTGCGGTTCCTGCACGAAGTCTCCAAGACAAGTGAGCCGTGGCATGCATGCTCACACTGGACATGGAGCTGAGGGAGCCTGGGAGGGAAAAACCTGGTTACAGAGATCAGTCTGTAGGGTGGGGATGGAGCCTCTCTGCCCCACAGAACCCGTGGCCAGTTCCTCAGGTTGTTTTGAGGCAAGGGGACACAAGGCTGGGTCTGGGGCAACACAGGTGTGGTGGGGATGGAAGTGTGTGTGACTAGTGAGCCCTTACTCCTTCTTCTCTCTCCATTCCAGGCACTTACAAGTTCCAGAAGATGGAGCTGCGGAAGCAGGGGTTTGACCCCACGCTGGTGAAGGACAGGTTGTATTTTCTGGACTCCAGGCAAGGCTGTTACCTGCCACTGGACCAGGCAGTGTTCGGCAGAATCCAGTCAGGAGCCCAGAAGCTGTAACTGGTGGGGCTCGAGCAAGGCACCTCCCAAATCCTGCTGGGGAGAGGGGGCAAGGCAGACACTGGGGAAGGAAGGAAGGAGTGATATAAAAGGCATGCTAGAGATTTTATTTGACAAGTTCTACAGATTAGGGTTTGGGGGGAACACAGAGGGGATTGAGGGGAGGGGGATGGTCACATACCAAAGCATTGATTCATTATGGCTTTATTTTCTATTTGGTACAGTGGTGGTGCTCCCATACCATGGGAGGGGCAGAGCCCTGGCCAGCTGAGGAGGAATGGGGTGCCCCTGCCATTCCACTTTGCTTTTCCTGTCTTTCCCTACCTTTTCCTGCCTGCAGCAACCCTTCCTTGTGAAGGCCATGAAGGGACCAGTGCTGGCCTCTTCCCCATTCCTCTACCACCAGCCTCTCCTTGGCACAGGGACCTGGCTGGCAGAGGGAAGGTGGTTGCCAGGCACAACTCCTTCCTTCTGCTCAGCCTTGCTGGTGTTGTGTGTCTGCTGTGAATCAGGGGAGTAGGGTAGTGTTGGGCTCAGGAGGGGGACAGGGGTGTGTTTCTGCCATGCCTTTCTCTCTCCTGGGGATGACATTTCTATTTTTCACAATCACACGCACATTATATTATATTATATTATACATATATATATATATGTGTGTGTGTGTGTATATATATATATATATATATGTATGTAATACACGCTTTTTTTTTTTCAATCTTAATTTATTGTCTGTACTTTTGAATGTGTCCCGGGTTTGTGCAGTAGGTGGAGGGATAGCCCAGACCTGTCCTCTCTTGGAGAATCCTTTTCTCTTGCAGGGAGGTGGGATGCTCATCTGAGACTGATTCTCCTCTTCCAGCGTGGGTGCAACTGTAAATGTCCTTGTGGCCTTGCTCCATGGTGGAGGACATGAGCAAATCCCACTGTCTTGTGGACACTTCTCTGGGTCTTTTACTTCCATCTTTTGTGGATGAAGCATTGTTTTGTGAATCTTCCTCCTTGCAGAAAGCAAGTGGGAGAGTGGGAAGAAGGGCCCAGTTTGCCTTTGTTTAGATGTACTCAGGAGGTAATTTGCCTGGGGAGAGAACGTCCTCTGGAGGGTGGCCTCTGTGAGAGCCTGACTTCATGTGCTCTGCATCCCTTCCCAAAAGAGCCCTCCCTGTCTCCAGCACCAGAGCAGGGCCCTGAACTGAAATGTCCATGTGAAATATCTGACTTGTGCTATGTGAATTCCCCATGTTGTGTCTGACATGAAACAGCCTCAGCTGAAATGTTCAATTCCAGTCCTCAGAAAACAAGCAGAAAATTCTCTTCCAGCGAAAACTCTGGGTTGGGTTGCTTTTTGGTTTGGTTTTTTTTTTTTTAATAATTTGTTTTTATGCTTTTAGCAGGGTTACTCCTTAAAATGACATCTGTCTTTTGTGAGGGCAGGGTGTGTCTGCTCTTCTAGCTGTGCTTCCACACCAATGTACCTGCCTGCCCCAGTCCGTCCTGGTCTCACAATTAAACACAAGTATGGGCCTATGCTGGTGTTTCCTACCTCTTCCTTGTACAGTCCTGCTCTGTGAGGGAAGGTGGGGGACTATGCTGGTTTGGGAACTGCCACTCCAGAGCATCACCTCCCTGTGTGCATTTTGGCTCGTATTGGAGGAGGGGGAACAAGCCCCCTGCTGCTGGGTTTAATGACTATGTGAACACAGCATGTTGATCAGACCCTCCCCAGTTTCCTTCACTAACTCTCCACACTCTGCTTTTCCTTGTTCTCTCCTCAGCATTGCCATCCCAATTTGTCCTGGCCCGGTTCTCCCTGTTTTCCCTGGGGCATGTTCCACCCTTCTCCTGTTCTCTGTTTCCTCTTCCTGCTGCTTCTCTCTGTGTTTGTCCACGCTGAACTTCCCAGCTCATTTCTGCCCTTGCAGACAAGTTTTTTGGTAGGCATTCCACTTTCCTTGCTGCTAGAGTAATCTTTTAGACCTTCTGCATCCAACCTTGGTGACAGGAGAACCTGGCTCCTTCTTGGTATGGAGCTGCCAGGGGCAAATACCTTCCATGAGCCTGAGTGAAATGTGTTGCCTGGTGAAAGACACCGTAAGAAAAGTGTTTGAAATTTGCATCCTTTATATACCAACTTCACCTTCGGACGTGTTCAGATGGGTCTCTTCTCCAACATCTCTAAGATGAAAGCTTTAATTTTAGTTTTTCAGTCCCTTGGACACTCACCAAAGCAGCCAGTGGAAAACAGACGTCACCCCCACAGCCCTGCAGCATCCGGGGGGCTCAGCCCTCAAAGAGCGTGGCTTTGCCCATATTTCGGGGCCGGGCAGTGCAGCAGTGGTGGCTCTGCAGGTGCTCTGCTCCCACTTGTGGGCTGTGTTCCGCCCGCAGCCACCAGAGGAGGGCAGGCTGGGCTCGGCGAACGCCTCCCCTCCGAGACACGCTCCCGGGGCTTTCACAGCTCTGGTGCTGCGCTCAGAGCCCTGCGAGGGTGGGATGTTGGGGCAGGGCAGTTACCCGTGCAGGGTGGGTGCCTGAGATGGAGAGGAAGTTTGGGATTCAGAGAATGGTGCTGGGTGTGAGGCCAGCGGCAATCCCAGGCACTGGTGTCCGCTGTGCTCGGGCTCCTGGCTACAGACTGTGCCTGATAGAAACCTGGGCAGCAGCGAGGGCACCAAGCTCTGCCAGGTGGGTGGTGGGCAGCGACCTAAACCATCGGGCCTCATCCAGCCTTCTGCTAAAGGCAATGAGGAAAAGCTTGGCCTCCCTCAAGTCAGACCTGGGGGTGGTCATTGGGAGATGGGTGGTTTGGGGAGGAGGATACAAAGGGACTGTACTCCCTCCCTGCAGGAGATGGCCGTGCTGAAAAAAGAGGGGTTGCAGGGCAAAGCTCAGCGCTGTGTTTCTGTCTGTCTGAGAGCAGGGTAGGTTAAAAAAACCTACCGAGGAAATTATGCATTCAGGGCACTGCCTGTTAAACGCAGATGTGAATAGCTTTGGAAGCTTATGGAAATATGGCTGTTACTTGTTTGCAAGTGAGCCTATACAAATGGAGACTGGGTTGCACTGTTGGATTTTGGAGATGGATGGGAATTACAGGCCTGTGAGAGAAGCAGGATGTAGCCCTTGGTGGTGCTAACACAAGACAAGGAGCCAGCTGTGAGGAGGGGCAGCTGCACGATGCAGACAAGAGGAGCAGGATGAGGCCCCTCCGAGGTGAGAGCTCCTGCTCTGGGGAGATGAGAGGTGCTGAGTCACTGGGAAAGAGCTCAGCAGACATGGAGGGCTCTGGTACACAGCCCATCGACAGCAGAGACCTGCAGGGCCGTGCCGGAGGGCTGGGGTGTGCACATGCCACACACACCTCTATGCCAGAGGATTTCCCAGGGAGAGGGGAGCCCCAGGGAGGTGTGTTCATAGCTCTGAGTAATGCTCAAAGGAGCCCCCCCTGCCCAGCGAGGCTGGTGTTGGGGGGTTGCTCCCCTCTGGAGATCTGGTGCCCGGGGACCACTCACCATTGGCGCTGTGTTTGTCCTGACTGAGGAGGGTTGTGTCGCACTTGGCAGTGCTTCAAGATTCCCTGAAACACCCGGCTACACCAATTAGAGGTTTTCCGCTGGCTGTCAGCTTTGGGTTGAAGTCCTGGGGCCTTTCTAAAGTCCCAGCTCCTCTGGAAAAATGAAGTTTATGTGCAAGTGTCCCTTCAGCTCTTGGGCCAGAAATACAAGTGCAGGTGTGGTGCTGAGCCTTGGATCAATGCTGAGACACAACACTTCCAGCAGATAGGTATTCGGAATGAAGTAGCCAGTGTTTAATCATAGTCTGATTTTTAAAAATATCTTTTTATTTGTGCACTTTGAAGGAAGATATTTTAATTGAATCCTCTATGATTAGAGACACCTTGTGAGACATCCCTCCCCTTTGATCAATGCACCAGTCTGGCTCAACAGCTGCATGTAGATAAAAGTCCTATACATAAAGTACGAGGTATTGTTCTGTTTTAATTAAAACACTTAAAATACTGTTTGCATGAGGTTAAGAAAACATTAAAATCCTTTCCAGGGTTATTATCAAACTGCTGGTTTAAGCAAAGCCAAAGAGCTTTACAAACCAAATGTACTCTTCCCCATGGAGATGACTGCTTTTCCCAGACCCTGTGTCCTGGACAGTGACAATATATCAAGACAAAAAATGTGGCAACTTTCTTTCTGATCTGCTCTGGGTCCAGCCCAGCCAGGCCATGCTTTGTGTGCAAAACTGGAGTGTATTTTAGCCTTAGTGCAGGTGGGGGCTTTGCAAGTTGCTCAGAACCTTTCTGGGTGAAATTAATTTCTGCTGCTGAGAAAGTCTATGACAATCTTGAACACTGCATCTCTCCAGCCTCCTCCTGCCACTCTTGGTGTGCTGGAGCCTTCCCAAACAATGACAGCTGCCTGCTCCTCTGCATGCTGGGGAGCTGGCTTTGCCTTTAAGCAGTGACAGGGAAATATTCTGGACTAAAGAAGAGACTATCTTTTGGTGCACTCTTTAGAAATGGAAATACTTGATTCCCCTGAGTGGTTCCAGTGTAACCAGGAGCAGGGCCAGCAGTGACTTCTCCCTCTCCAATTTGAAGGGACTGTGTGGCCAGGCATTCCACCAAAATGATGGTCTGTGAAGATCTCATCATGCTTTGTGAGATGGAAGGGACAGCAGCTTTCCTTTCCAAAGCAGAGAGGCTTCAGAAGGGAAGAGAATGTCCTTAGGGCTGGTTTGCTGCTGGGCTCCTGGACAGCACAGAATGGCTGGACTCTGCAACTGAGCAAGGCTCAGGGAGCAGGAATGGGTCCTGCTCTTCTTTCTTTGAGCCTGGCCCATTTCGGTGGCAAATCCCACCTTCCAAAGTAACCTTAGGTTTGATCTGCTTTTCTCCTGGTTCATTAAAAATCCACACATATGCACAAATGATGGCAGGCCAGGCTCTGGGAGAGCTTTGGGCAGTTGACATCATGCAGTACACGCTGGCAACCCCAGGAATTGCAGGCGATGGTGATGCTATCCAAGTCCAGGACATATCCCTCCTCAGGATGTGGGTCATTGCCCAGATCTTCCCTGATCCCTCGACAAATGATCCCAGACTTGTGAAGTGGGATATGACCCCTACTGTGCCGCATCCCCCTCCTTGTTACAGCCCTGCCTTCCTCTAGTCCCATCCTTGGGGGTGCGGAGCAGCTTCCCCAGTACCCTGCCAGCCCAGGCAGGATCTGTGGCCTGATCTTGCCCTGGAGGTGACACCTCCCACGGCCTGCACGGGGTCCGGCACACCAGCAGCGCTGTGCCAAGGAGCCTGAGGAAGCGAGGGCAGCCGGAGCCTTCCTCCTGCCCCCGGCCATCCAAGTGGCCGCCGGCTCGGCCGCAGGAAGAGGCTAACAGCGGCGGGCGAGCCACCCCCTCAGCTTTGAGTATCACTTTCAGCTATTCTGGAGGTTAAACGCCTGTTTAGAGCTCCCTATTGAAGGTAGAGCCGGGGGTGCGGCATTGTTCGGACGCCCTCCCGCTTTGTCTGGCCGCTTTGAGGGATGCCCTGAATGGGAAGCGGCCCCCCCAGCACAGCACCCCGGCAGAAGGGCTCCCGGGGGAGAGGCGCTTCCTCCCGCCCTAATGACATTCAGGCCTCCATCGGTTCAGCTCCCGCTTTCTTTCTGCTGCAGTTTAACCCGGGCACAGAGGCCGGGCTCCATCTTACTGATCTCTGCTTGACACCCAATTACCACATGAATGGGAGAGAAAGGCTGCAAAAGGCTTTAACTCCCACTGACCCTCCTTCCCCTCTGCCTGCTTCCCTCTCTCCCCGTCCTACCCCCTCGCCTTTCTCCGGCGGAGGGAGTTCAAAACTGAGACGGGGAAATCAAACAAAGCCCCGAGTAAGGAAACCCATTGTCACCGCCTCCGCGATGGCTCCCCTTTCGCCAGCTATTGTTCCCCTTGAAGTTTGACTTGCTGTGTGGAAGGATGCGAGCAGCTGTTTGTGCATTCCCCTGATGTTTTATTGAAAAATAATTGAATCGTCAATTCGGGGCTCTCTGATAAAACGTTTCCTCGTAGACCTAGACCCTGCTGTATTTATAAACTACGTTTCCTTCTAGGATGTGATGGCAACCTAAAACGCTTCCTCCAGAATAAACCCTCAGTGGAGGAATGGAGGCATGTTCCTTCTGCACTCAAAAAGAGAGAGAAAGAGTGCAAATGGCAGGGAAAAAGACAGAAGATGGGAATGAGACAAAAGAAATGAACACTTCTTCATTGCCAGGCTCAATTTCCAGCCTGTTCCCTTTGCAGTTGGCTTTGTGGGAGGGGAATGGGAGCAGCCGGAGCGCCTGGTCAGTGGCCTCCTGCCCCAGTAACCTGAGCGAGCACCACGGCTACCCGGGTTTTATGTTTATCAAACACCGTCCATGTTTACAGCACTTCAGCAAGGCACCATTACCTTTTCTTCAGGAGATTCCGTGCTTAGTTTCCCCAACCCAAACATATCCCAGAGAATTTGTAGTGCTCTGATTTCAGCACGCAGCATGGAGACAGGACTCATTCCTCTCCCGAGCACAAAATGTCCATAAACACGTCCCCTGTATCTCATGTGGTCACTTTTTGTCCAGGACAATTGTTAACAGTAACCAGCTCTGAATGCTCGAATGAGTCAAACTGGTATTATGATTACTGTTCTCTTTCTTGTAATTTATTTTTGCTTTTCCAGGGAGGTACTAACACTAAATCTGTACCATTTTGTTGTGTAAGCCAGGAATCAAGATTATTTTAGGAGCAAGTTCTGCTTTTATTTGGCCTCATACGTGATTTCTGGGAGCAAGAAGAATAGCTCATATAAAACCATAACTGCAAACACTGATCTGGAATCAAGATTACCAGATCCTCTGAACACAGAATGCTTCACCCTTTTCTGAAGTAAAGATTTTTGTTGAACGCTTCTTTCCTCAGCTGCTTTTCCATACAATTCCACCCTGGGCCATATCTCTGAGATACTCAACAAAAGCCTTGGGATTTAGAGATATATAAAATCCAGCTGGAATTTTTGGATGAACACCACGGTCAACAGCTTCACAGCTCTGCCATCACGTAACCCCGGCAGCGACGGCAGCATTCATCTGCCGGAGGGACCAGCCTTTCCTGGGGCCCAGCCCAGAGAATGATCTCCTCGGAGAACAAAAGGCCATTACAAACACCACCACCTTCTGCTCCCGGGGTTAGGCGTACTCTGACCCCCGTTAGCATAAACGAAGAGCAATCTGTCTGTGTAAATTTATGCCACTTACACATAATGCATCATGTATATGCATAGCTATTACATTTCTATGTGCATGTGTGCACATGTACATGTATTTTTTAAACCCAAACCCTCCGCTGAGTGGAGGGAGGGTTAAGAGGCTGCAGATTTTCTACCAGTGCAGCTCCGTGTTGTGGGGGAGAAGCCCAGCCCAGCTGTCACCGCCATGGCTGCGTTCTGCCTGTGTACATGGGCCTTCTCTGGGGACAGGAGGGGAAAACAAACAGGCGACAGATGTGAGCCGCGTTGTTTAACGCTGTGCTGGGGGTGCCTGGCGCCGTGGGGATGTGCTGGCTGGCAGGGGCTGCCCGAGCAGGAGGGGATGCTGAACGGCCGCCCCTGGTGCTGAACTGCATCTTCGCGGTGCTGACAGGAGCTGTAGCTAGCATCACCCAGCTGTTTCTGGTCCCCCACAACAATCCTGATGAGCTGTGAGCAGGTTGGCATCACAGAATCACAGAATTGTAGGGTTGGGAGGGACCTCTGGAAATCATTCAGCCTGCCACCCCTGCCAAGGCAGGGTCACCTGGAGCAGGTGACACAGGGACACATCCAGGTGCGTTTGGAATGTCTCCAGAGAAAGAGACTCCATATCCTCCTTGGACACCTGTTCCAGTACTCTGCTCAATGTAAAGAAGTTCTTCCTCATGTTGAGGTAGAACTTGTGTTGTTGCAGCTTTGCTGCTGGTAAATCCCCGCTAGGAAACCCGTCTGCAGCTCCTGCCTTTGCGCAGCCCAAGTGCTGTGAGCCGAAAGGGCTCTGTGTGTGATTCTGAGCACGTGAAGGGAGTTTTCTGCGCGGCGAAGCCTGAACTTGGTGGAGAATTCCGTATTTTAAAATAACGCCGCCTGGCATCAGCACCCAGGTATTTTAAAATAATACCAGCGAGGGCACGCGCCGCACCCCAGCACTGCTAGAGCTTCTCCAGGGGAGGAAGAGGATCAGGGAGGAGCAGGACCAGGGAGAACGGGGCAGGAGAGAACCGGGCCGGAGAGAACCGGGCCGGAGACAACCGGGCCGAGGTGAGCGCCCAGAGCTGCTCCACCCTCCTCGGCACAGCGGGACCGGAAGTCTGCGCGGCACTTCCGGCGCGGCCGCGCGCGCCCGCCCCTCCCGCCCGCCGCCGCTAAGATGGCGGCGCCCGTGTCGCTGCAGGTGGAGTTCGGGTGAGCGCGGGCGGCGGCGGCGGGGTCGGGCGGAGGGCAGGGCAGGGATGGGCCGCGATGCGCCGGCTCCTCCGTGAGGCGGCCGCGGCATCGTGGCGGAGCGGTTGCTGTGTGCGGCCTGCGGGGCCGCTACGGGCGTATCTGGGCCCGGGCGCCACCGCTGTCCCGGGGCTGCGGGCCGGGGTAGCGGGAGCGGCCGCCGCCGGGGAACGGGGAGCCAGGCATCGACGGGAGGGGCCGGACACCGCCAGAGAGTGTCCGCAGCGTGGGGCCGGGCCGTCTGCCTGCCTGTCCCCGGCCTCGCTCCCGTGTCTCTGTGAACGTCCTGTGCCAGGCCTTTCCTTTTCTTTCACCTCTTTCAACTTTTTTGAGTTGTTTGGGTTTTTTTAAGTTTTAATTATTAAAATTATTTATGAAAACGTTCCCCTCGTTTCTCGCCTTTTTTTTTTTTCCGAGCACTGTCTATGTGTGTGTTTGTGTGCGGACACGTGCCCTCACTGTGCTTTGTGTTTGAGCCCTGTCAGGTCTGTAAAGCTGCCAGGTTCTCACTCTGTAGCATTTCAGTTTCCAGGCCTTTGCTGCTGTAGTATCAGCATTGCTCATGCTCTGGCCCTGGGATCTTAAAGCATTTGCAGTGGAAGCTGTGCATATTTGTGGAAATACTTGTGTTATTTCGTTAAAGCCTCCTTTTAGCAGAAGCTAAAAGGCTGCTATTTATTCGCTTTTTCCCACCCTTTCACAAACACAGAAATGCCATAACCCTTTAAATACCCTTCTCCTTAAGAATCCTGTCCTCTATCTTTCCTGCTTCCAGCTGCAGCAACTCTCCTAATTTTCCCAGAAGAGTGAGATGCATTTTTGCTTCCCTTGGAAATGCATAAATGAGCTCTCTATGTAGGAACCACAGCTGAGTTCCCCACAGCTCTCGCCTTACAGAAGGACCTTATCTTGCAATCTACATTTCCCGCTGTAACAAAGCGTGACCTTGTTTTCATGACATGAAAAAATGTTTTTCATATAATTGTTATGACTTGTTCCCTCACATGAATCTCGGCTCATGTTAATAAATCGCTGCTTCAATTTTGAGATAACTATTTGTTGTGAGCTGGTGGAAGAACACCAACAGAGTGCTCTTTAGGAGAGTTGCTGCATATAAGTAATGCTACTGAAGGCATAACAAGGGTTCTGTTGTGCTCTGCCGTTGCAGAGCCAAGAAAACCTACTGTGGCATTTTTAGATATTGAATTTAAAGGAACGTAATAACATCTGGAAGTATCTTTGTTGATACTTAGGTGGGGATTGCTTGTTTTAAATATTTCTCTTTATTATGTTGGTTTCCAAGGGAGGAGAGGCACCAATAAGTTCCCAGAAAGTAACTTCCTAGGAAGATTTTTCCAGAGTAATCAACGTTTAAGTTGGAAGAACATTTTTGCCACAATTATATGCCCTTTAAAAATTGGTTGGTCATTTTTCTACCTCAGTTTAATATTAAGTGAATTGAGGTTTTTAAGAGTTCTCTAGTTGTTAAAACTTTGGCCAGTGTAGAGTTTAGTCTAGAGTCAAAAGCTCGCGCTCTCTGCTGCCGTGTTCTGTAACTTAAAGTAGCTTTAGTGTTTATTATCCATTACTAACATGGTAAAAGTTTTCTAGTATAAGACTGAGTTTGGCCTGTGGCCTCACAACATCATGAAAAATGATTGATGTTGGTAAAGATTTTTCACAATTGTACTTTTTCCAGAACAGGAGTAGAGGTGAGGACCTTGCTGAGGCTTCTAAGCTGTAGTTACAAATATTAATTACTCTTTTGAAGAGCCTAAGGTTAGATGCCTGGACTCAATTAATATCCCATTCTTTTCCAGTGTGAGGACCAGCTCCTGTACCTGCCAGCCTCTGCATATATTGCTCACATCTGATCTCCTGTGCTTGCAGAGGCCATCAGTTGTTATCTGAGGGTATTCCCTAATGTATTCAGAGTGTTCAGTGGAGGAAGATTGTGTATTTATTTATTTGTATTTTACCTTGTCACCCTCACCACTTGCTTCTCCCAGTCAAGTCTCTCTCTGGGACCCTTTGTAGTCAGTAGATCAAGAAAAAGTTGCCAGGACTCTTGGGCTGCTGGCACTGACTTGCTCTGTAACTTCGTGTGAGTCATTTCCCCTTTCTGTGTGTTCACCACGTGGAAAGTGGGGGAATTTTTATTCCAGAAGGATGCTCAAATTTTGAGATTTCTGGCCAGCAGGAGTTGGGGATGAGCAGTGTTGGATGCAGTGTGGTGGCTGTAGTGTTTGAGTGGAAGCAGTGCTGGTGGCTGGAGAGGGAAGACAGCGCTGCACAGCGGTTTGGGAGCACATGGAGATGGGAACCATCCTCTCGTTCTGCTGGGGTGATGCCTGGCACCGTGGGGTTCTGGCCCACAGCAGAGCCTCTTCTCTTTGTTGGCAGTGGGAGCTGGCAGCTTCCCCTGTGGACTTTTGGTTTGTGGCAGGAAAAAAAGGACAAAGGGAATCCTGTGCTAAATATAGTGTGTGTCATTTGTTTTCTCTGTTGTGGCATCTGTGTAAATCGCCTCTTTTGTACTGCTTTCTTTTGACAATAAAGCAAAATCTCAGTGGTTCATTGTTTTTATTTCAGAGGTGGTGCAGAACTCTTATTCGATGGTGTCAAAAAGCATCAGGTGACTTTGCCCTGTCAACCAGAGCCTTGTGAGTATCAGAACCTGTTGGATAACTTGACAGAGTAACAACAAATGAAACAAAGCTGGTTTGTACAGCACTTATAGTTGCCAGCAAGGATCAAAGTATTTTAAAAGCTCTTTCAGACATGCCATGGACCAGGCAGCTTGGCAAACAGGGTTAGTTCTCAAAGTCTGAAGTCTTTCCTGTCCTCTAAGCACTTGTGAATCAAGTCCTTCCTTAAGACTTTTGCCTCCCTCCTGCTGGATAGACAACGGCCTCTGGATGTTTCCATCAAGTCTACGTTTGTCTTTCCTGGTACTAGAAACCACCAATAACATCCTCTCTCCTTTGTTTTTTCCTGCTGTTCTGAGGTTTCCAAGAGGCACATACATATGTGCATGTGTGTTTATGTGGTGTATAGATATGTGGAGGGGTGTGTAGCAATGTAACGTAAATAGTGTTGATCTACTCATTTGACCTTTCAAGTAAATGTGGTAATTTTAATATGAACTCTGCAATTGAAAAGAGTAAACCTAATGCTCAAGTAGGATGCTGGACATCCTGCCCATGGCCTTCCCTGCAATAAAGAACAGGACTTCAGTGTTCCAGGGATAAGCAGTCATAATTCCTGGTTTGCAGTTTGAAATATCAATACTGAGCAGTGCTGCATTAACTCACTTACTTGTGTGCATATTTCAGTTGTAGTGTAATTTTGCCACAGGTATGTTCTGAATTTTTCCAGCTAGATAGCACTGCTTTATGCTGTTGGAGTGGGATTATAAACCAAAATAACACAAAGCCATGAGGGAGTGTTAGCAACCAATATCTCATGAATGGCTGACGTCATAATCTATGTGCTGGGAACCTCCAGGCCTGAAGTCTTTTTGCTGTACCTGGAAATAATTAGAGATTGGTAGAAGTGCTTTTGATGCTTGGACATAAGTATGTGTAATTCAAATGTAATAGGAATACTGCAATATTGTGTTATCTTGTGGTTAAGGGCAGGGTCTAAGGCTCCAGAAACATGACCTGATGTTGAACTTTCCCCTGTTGGTAGTGATACTTTGATGTATCACAAGAGAATTCAGCATTAAATTCCAGCACTGGTGAAGTACTTAAGAACCTTAAATGAAAGGTAGCAAAGAAATGCTAAAACACTCATTTACTTGGTTTATAAACTTGGAGGCTAGAGCATAATTTTCCTCAGTGCTCTGCAAATTTAAAATACCCAGTAACGCCCACTGTTTTGGTGGTGTTCAAACCATGATCAGATGCTGAAGAAAAAGGGGTTATTACAGGATGTGTTTATTTCTGCCAGGAGAGGGAGGGTATTAATTCCAGAGAGGGATTCTTCCAGCCCAATGGCTGTCAGGGGTGCAGTTGTGTGTGGCCTGATCCATTCCCTCTTGAAGCTGCTGGGAAGACTTCTGCAGCCTTAGTAGGATCTACATTTATCCTAAGGGCTAAATCTCTCCCTTTAGATCTGTGTCAGCCTTAGGGTTCAAACTCCTGATCTCCAGTGATTCATTCCAGATTCAGCTAACACATTGTTGCTCCCAGCTTTTCCCACTGCCGTGTTTTCCAGACGCTGCTATCCCTGTGACAGGAGTGGCAGAATTGACAGTGTACCCCCTTGTCAGCTCCCCTGGTTTGCTGCTGTCTTGTGTCTTGGCTGTCAGGGAGGTTTCATTTTGAGGCTGGTTTTGGGTGGATTGCAACATCTGAGGAACATAAACTGAACTGGGAGGCAGCTGCTGTAGTGACATTTACAGCCAGCTCAGGGATGGGGAGGTAGCGCTGTCCTGAATGTCTGACAGTAAGGGATTACTGGAAACACCCCTCATGATACTTCCAGAAGACAATTATGTTGTAGTGGTGAGGAATCAATGGAATCATATCAGAAACTATGAATAATTTTCTTGCAATTTTATATTGTTCCTAATGCCGTGTATTTCCCTTGTTCACACTAAGAAATTTCAACTCTCCTGTCTCTGGGTAAATAAAGATATACATATCATGTTCCTGCTGCCCTCGTGCAGCCAGAATTGCAATGATTAGAGAAATAAAACAGCTCAGTTCTACTCTGCACATCTTGTTGCTTACCTTACCCTGAATGTCCATCATTAAATTCTCCAGGGAAAGACCTGTAGTATGAACGCTACTTGAAGACCTGCACTTCTAACCCCATTCTAAGTGATTTCATTAGCTGCCAAGTTTATTTTTGGCCATTTTGGCCTCTGTTACCTATTCTTCCTTTTTTCTAGGTTATTTTTGTCTTTGTCCTCCTTTTTGCAGAACAGTTGCTTCTCTCTGGGTTATTGGGCCCACCTGTATTTTAATTGTTTAGGCATTTTTATATATATATCCCAGAAATGAAGGGAGGTGGAAAATTATATAAAGAAATACCTACAAATATTTACATGGATGAAACAAGCTGTGCTCTGTAGTTGGCAGGGGCAATAAATGTTTTCTGGATGATAATGTTGCTTGAGCAAACTCTTTATGTAGTCATTTATTTTTTTCTGGTAACAGGCACTAGATGGAAAGTAGGTGGGTTCCAGATCCAGATAACTTTTTCAAGAAGATTTGATTCTCTCTCCTTTTCTGATGCCTGGAGATGGACTCCTAGAGGGATTGGGAAAGGCAGGAGGAAGGAAGCTGCAAATGGGACAAGAGCAAGCCACAAGGGGCACAGCCATGTGGCAGGACCTATTTTTATTATCCAAGGGGCATTTTGTATCCTGATGTCAGTTAAATAGCAGTTCTTTACTTCCAAAGCAGAGATGTGTCTGCCTGCATTTTGAAGCTGCTGCCAAAGGTGTGGTGTATGTGTAAAGGCAGCAGATTTACCTAAGCCACACTTTGTGCAAGACTGTGTAATCTTGTAGAGCTGCTGTAGAAAGAAGACCTCAAGTTAAACAAGAATCTTGTCCCAAATTTTTGGCTATTCTGATGATCTCACTGATAATGCTGTTTGAGGATCTAAAGGCATTATGCCCTGTTGGCTTCTTCTGCATAAAAACAGTGTGTGTGGGAGAAAGCAGCTGGGGGAATAACGATATTTGTCACATGGAGAGAGGATTAAATTGGCAGGGAAATCAACTTTATTTTCAAGCATCTAAAAGGCTATTAGAGACAATGGAGCATAAAAGAGAGAAACCCTAGATTAAAAACTGAAAATGCATTTGGCAGCCTCCTCCTGAAACAAGCCACAGTAATTTAACCAAGTGCTTCAGTAATCAAATAGATCATTGTATGACTGCTCTGCAAGTGATGCTGGAGCTCCTTCCTCCATCTTCCTGGGACTCACAGTGGTGGATTTGTCCTGGCCATGTGAGTTGCATGGATGCTGTTGGAAGAGTAGGAAGTCACTGGCATTGTTTAACCCTTGTAGTTGTTTTTAGGTTTAGCTCAGCTGCATCATCTGATGAAGAGTGTTTACAAAACCTCTCTGCTGTGCTGTCTTCTGGATGTTGTACTTGGAGCTTGGAGTTGTGTGTAAAGTCTCTGGCACTTGCGCTGCAGGCTGCTCAGCTGTGAATTCCAACTTCTCCTGTGGCTTCAGTGGTGCGACTTGTGTTTTTGGAGCAGCAGTGACCAGTTTCACTGGTGCTCACTGAGACCTTCTGGGCTAATAAAGAATTCACACTGTGTTTTGGCACTTTACAAGTCTGGAAGGTTAAATTATTAATCAGTGCATTTTGGTAATTGTTTGTGGTTTCCCTGTACCAAAACTCTAGGGGGAAAAACCCCACTGCCAATCAGATTTTTTTAAAGAGGGAAAATTAAAATAATCTGCCAAATACTGCTTATGTTGAATCCCTGTAGAGAAGAGCATGGTGTGCTCCTCGAGAGCTTTGCTTTCCAGGGGCCTTGTTCTGCACAGCATGGAGGACTGCTGGGGACTTGGGAGCATTCATCTTCTCGGAAAAGAGCCTGGGGATCTTGAGGAATCAGACCTATGTTACAGGCAAGGTGGCTCACAAAATACAGCGTGGCATGTGTTCAGTGTTGACTGGGGTGCTGGACCAAAAGAACCTGTAAAATCCAGAGTAGCAGTTGGCATTGGCTGTTGGTAAGTGCCTAGTGCTGGGTAGTACATCGTAGTTGAGTCATTAATATTCTGGCATGCTTCTATTGCTCTGTTTATTATTCCTAGCATTTTAAAACTTGCTCCAAAGAAAGAATAAAAATATATTTGCTAATGTAGAGGCTTATTAGAAGAATGGTAAAAAAAAAAAGCCCCCATAGATCTGTGAACTTCATGCAGTCAAATCTTTTTAACCACAGTGTGTGGTACTTGCAGCTCTCAAAGGACTTGGATTATTCCCCTCCTCGTACATCCCACTCGTGCATCTCTTTTAGGCAGGAAATTATAGATTTGGTGGCAAGGGAAGGGCGCTCGGTGGGTGCTCAGGCTGGACCAGCAGTCGGGGGAGCAGTGTTTGCAGCAGCAGAGCTGGCATGGGGCTCAGCTCCAGGTCCCTGTCCCAGGGAGGCTATGGCTCCCTTTGGAGGGAACAGGGAATAAACGCTTGTCCTCACAGGAGCAGTCCCATTACCCTCCTGGGAGGCCGTGGAGCCGCTTTACCAGATCAGCTCATCCCAACTCATTGTGGAAGGAGCTTCCCAGGCACTGGGAAACCAGCTCTTGTGTGCGACCAAATCCCTGGGATAACAAAGCCTGGCTGTTACACCCTCCTTCCCAGCCGCTGTATTGCAGTGCGGACACCTAGCAGGATAACCCCTCTGTCCCACCCCCTCCTCTCCCTCTTTTCTCTTGGTGGGATTTGCTGTGCTGACAGCGCTGTTCAGAGGGTGGCAGCGGAGCAGGGCTGGGGAGGAGGATCCGGGCCCTTTAAACCGCTTAGCATGCGGTTCACACGGCTCCGGGCCAGCTGTTCCTTTCTCCTCCTGCCCTCACTCGCAGGAGTTGTTTGCTGAGCTCAGAGCTCCTGTGCAAAATTGCTTTTCAAAAGAGCCACTTTCTGCTTAATTAAACAATGAACCGCCGTCCCTCTGCACATCTGTAAAGCTCCCTCCGCAGCCCCTTTATCCCACAAACTGCTCCATTCTTACCTCCATTCACTTGTAAATCTTACCCCCCCCTCTCCTCCACCCTGATCATCTCACTGGCCCTTTCTTTTTCCCTTTCAAGTAAGACTGAGGGGCTTGGAGTATCTGTGGGGGTGGCTGGGTTGGGTGGACAGGAATCGGTTTAATGGTGCTTGGCCCTGTATGGAAGTCTAATAATAGCAAAGCAGATCTGAACCCAAAAGTGAGAGGCGATTTCTGTATTTAGAGGAATAAAATCATGGCAGTTTCCTGAGCCGAGCTGAGACACTGACTCATCCAGCTGCCAGAGGGGACACAGCCACCAGCCAGGCTGGGAGGGGGGCAAGGATTTGACTCCAAGGCATTTTCTGATCCAGCTGGCAGTGCCAGGGAGAGCCCAGCCCAGGGAATTCCCTCGGCCAGGCTGGCTGCATGCAGAGCAGTGCCAGGCTGCCAGGGAATCCCTCTCCACTCTGGCAGGAGCAGCCACCTTCCTCCATGGTCCAGGGCTGCACATCAGCTCTGTGTAGTCTCTTTAATAGCAGTAAGGTTTTCCTCTTAAGCCCTCAGTGTCTGTGCACACACCCAAAACTCAGAAACCAGGAAAATAGGAGAGAGGGGAAATTTCAGTTTGCTGGGTTTTGGCAAAGCTTTACACTGGTGGTTAGTAATGCATTCTCTGAATTGTCTTGCTGAGAGCTTAAAAAAAAATTAACCAGTAACATTCAAGGTTAAACAGGATAAATGAATGGAAAAGTGATGAGGTGGGATATCTCCTTTATCATTGGGAAGGACAGATTATAGCCAGCGTGATGCAATATCATCTAGTATAGATTGATAGGGAGGAATGAAGAAATGGGAGTTTAGTGCATTAGCAGAAGATTCCTGACTGCAAAAACTATTAGACCATGGCACAGTCTCCTTGGGGTTTGATAGCAAGTCTACAGTGCTGAAGCCTCTTAAAATCAGAGCAGACAAGACTCAGGATGGTCTTTTGTTGAGAATAATTCTGAGCTGGCAGAGGGATAAAATCACAGGACCTCTTAAGGAGATGTTTTTTTTAATGTCTGCGATCCCCAGGCTGGTACTTCACTGCTGGGGCAATAGTCTTTGAGGCTCTCTCAGCTCCTTCCTTTGACAATTCTGAACAAGAGGCAAGACCCTGGGCCAACACTAGTGATCTGTGATCCTAATTAAAAGAGACAGTTTGGTGCACTGGCATTTATTGGGGAGCCTGAAGTGACAATAGCGTTGGGTGTTACGGGATTAGATGCTCTGACTTTGGAAATGAGTAGGGATTAGGTTTACCCTGAGAATCAGATCAGAGCTGCTTTTTTTTGTCATGGGAGCTGATGGATCTGGACACTTGCTGCTGGTTAGCAGTGGGATTGGGGATCACTTGAACTTGTATTTCCCTACCAGCGATCTGTGGGGATTGGAAGATCCCAAGCATCTCCTCTCCAGTTCATAAGCATTGTGATTAAAACCTCAGGGCTGAGAATTGCTGGGTGATAGCTGGAATCTGAGTGCTCACTGCTAACAGGAGGGCTGTGAATGACCTCTGTGATCCTTTCCGATTTTGTGGACACAAGAAAATTAAGAAGAGCATTGCTCTTCCAGATGAGAAGCAAGAAAAAGACATCCTAAAGCAATTAAAAATTACAGAAGCCAAGACCTTGGTGTTCGTTTGTAGCAGACAAGAACAGGTGAGACCAACAGTAGCAATTCTCTTATGCCTGGCTGTAGTTACCCCCTAATTTCTTCACTACTACTTAAATCACTGCCCATTCCAGTGTGTGGCAGGATTGGTTTGTGCACTTGTCAGAGAAAATGGATTTTGCTCTTGCTGCAAAATTTTCCTGGCTACTCAGTCTGCATAGTGCCAAATCCATTTGCTTGTGACTCCATTTATACCAGCCATTCCAGGTCTTCTTCTTCAGTTTATGGCACACCATGGTCTGCTTCAGAGAATGATTTGCATATCAGATGGGAGGCTGGAGGAGTTGGAAGGATCCCTTAGATCTGTTTTTGAGCTGTTTTAGAGAGCAGATTCCTGGAGGGTCTGCTGGGATCCGAAAGCAAAGAGCAGTCATGCACCTGGAAGAGCAGCAGGTATTGGGAGCTGGTTTGTCTGTTTTAAAAACAAGCTGCTTAAGCAGGAAAAGGGACATACCAATTGTTTTTCCATACATTTCCATGCAGGCAGGGGGAATAATGGCAGAGGAGCGGCAGGGAAGGGGCTTTGTCATGGTTACAGGCCGGTGGCTGAGAATGTGGGTGGAGCAGCGCTCGTCCAGAGTTAGTGACCTCAGCATATTGGAGCTCAGCCATGGTCAGTATGATAAATGATCTTATTCTGGGTCAAAGAAATGGTACCCCACAGGGAGGTGTCCGCAGGGCGGCCCGGGAAAGCGCCGTGCTCCTGCAGCACTGACCCCTTAGTGACCAGTGCCACATATATCTTATTTACTGCGGACCAGAAGGGAATTTTCCATGGTTCAGCCTTTATAGGGATCCCCTATTTCCCTGAAATAATCTCCCAGTTCTGCAACCACGGCAAGAAAATGGGTGTAATTACACCTTCTGGGTGCCCTTGGAGGCTCCATGCGAATTTGTATGTGGATTTTAGGGCAGGGGACACAGAGGTGTCTGGTTTTTGCATGTGTGTGTGAATCTATGAGTGACCTGTGCAGCTCCCTGGGAGCCAAGGACTGTGTGTCCATGTCAACTGGTATCAGGATTGCACAAAATCCTTCCATGTTTCTGCACCTTTATCAGTTCATTGTGAGATCCTTCTAATGCAACACCCACCTTGGTGTTTCTTATTCAAGGCACCTGGTTTCTCTCTGCACACAGCAAGTGCCCTCCTTTCTGAGTTGTCACTGATGGATCTGTCAGGCCCAGGAGATTTTATTGAGCTAGGAAAGATCTATGGATTTCAGCCCTGCTTTTGAGGGTGCAAATGAACCCAGGCAATACTAAAATGGACTATTAGATGCATTCCTGTTGCAGAGGAAGCACAGCAGATTCTTCACGAAGGAGCAGTTGGGGCAATGCAGAAGGTCAGGCCTTGGAGGATTCACAGGACAGAGCAGACTGTGCAGTTCTCTCTGCCACAGCCAGGAGTGTTTGTGGTGCAGCTGGGCTGAACAGGAGCTGAGGCTGTTGGGTTTTGTGTGCGCTCACTGCAGTTCCTGCATCCTGTCCTCTTGCGTGACAAGGCAATGACTTTGTGTCACTGCAAGCACACATCTCGTTTTCCTGAGCGCTGTCTTTCGCTGGCTGATCAGTTTTCTGCATATATTGTCGGCTTCAGCACTTGAACTAAGCAGTTTTCTGAAACGTTTTTCAGTTTTTCTTTTTTTTAATTAACTTTAGATTATTTTTTCCTAAGAATTTGGAGAGGGTTGATGTGCTGTTAGCACAGGCAGCAGAAGCTGTCTCTGTGTAGAAATAACACAGGGATTTCCTACCATGTGCTTCAGTCCCTCCTTTGCAGTTTTAAAATATTTCCGCTTCCTTGGCTGGTTCAGTCTTGCTTCTCCTCTGATGCTGCTGATGGTGAGGACAGTTAATAAGAATTAAGAGTGCATTTTTTGATGTGGTATTTGTTTGCTGTGAGTGAAATGGAGTAGGCTACCAAAAAGATTTCAGTAAGACCATGCAGCAGTGATAAAAATAAATCATTACTGGGATGAGCTGGGTTCGAGTTGGTGATGCTGGAGCAAAATGCTGTATTGTCTCAGCTCTCACCTGAACCTCCCTCTGGAGCCAAAATTCATGGTGGGTTTTGCAGCCAAATCACAGCACCTGTAGTACAATTGTGCTCCTGCCAAAGCAGATGCCTCTGTTCTGTGATGGGGACCAGCTTCAAACCAACATGTGTGTGAAATTGCTGTGTTGTAGTGATGGTTTAACTTATCAGCAGATGTGGTGCCTGACCAGGCTGAGATTTTTTCCTTCTTTATATGTCATCTGTAGAGAAGCTGCTGTTTGTATAGAAAGTCCTTGGCCCAGGGAGCTGGAAACCTGTTAGACCCATAGCATAGTATCAGAAAGAAAATTCTCAGGAACACTGTGTATGTCAACTGTAAGAGATAAGCAGTTGTGCTATAATTTACCTCTTACTATTTCCATCATGAGAACACAGAGTCCTGAGCTGTTGATCAAGACTGTTGTTCGAGGCACTGAGCTGCAAGATGGCTTCTCCACAGACCTCTTGCAATGGAAATAATCTTGTTCCTTTTCAATATCTTACTTGTGGGAGATAGTTTTGGTGTGGCTGTGGTCATCTGTCATCCTTTATAATTGATTTGTTCTAGTAATACTGGTGTATAGTACATAGAGAAATGAAGGTGGGTGAAAAAAATCCAGTGCTGATAAAGCAGATGAAAGTATTGTCTTAAAGTTGGCTATGGAGAAAGGGTCTTAATTTTTGTACCTTTTGGAGTGAGCAAGCTCCAGGCATGCATAGGGGTGTCTGGGTTTTTTTCCTACTGTCTAAATTCTTCAGTATGTGTGTACGTGACTTCTGGGTAGGAGTAAATGAATGTTGGCTCAGGTGGGCCTGAAAATAACATTTGTTATGGAAGGAGGTGGGGTGAAGGAGTCTTCCAGCTCAGCCTCGAATAAATCAGTCCTCTCGCCCCTCTGTCCAGGCTGCTTCTAGGTGGCTGCCTTTTATCCAGCTAGTGCAGCATGTTTCTGTTTAAATGATCTCTCCTGAAAGGTCCCAGAGGAAAGGGCTGCTTATTCCATGCAAGGAGAATGGTATATGGCACAGCTCATTGTTGTGTGCCCTGCTGCAAGTGCATAAATATGAAACAGCTCGTGGGTGATGCTGCAGTGGGGCTGGTGTCCCCTTCACACCCCCCTCCCTCTCCTGAAGGCTCCTCTCCATCTTCCTCCCTTTACAGCTTTCATTTCTTGGTGATGGGGAGCGGGAGCCATTTGGGTGTGACATCCTGAGGGCTTGACGTTGCAGCAGCGTTTTTCAGGGGAAGGTGATGTAGTTAACTCTTGTTCTGATGGCTGACCGACTGCTGTGGTGCATGTGTGTGTGTGTGTGCATGCATGCATATATATATATGTATGTATGTATGTAAATACACACGCCTTCTTAGTGGTGCTCCCTGTCCCTGGTGCATGTTGCTAGGAAGGAGGCAGAAAATGGTCTATTTTGTTCTTTTAACTACATATCATTACAAGGCAGTGTGGGTTGGCCCCAGGCAGGTGAGCCAGCTCACCAGGCAGTTTGGAGGCACAAAGCAGCTCCTTTTGCCCAGATCGGAGTGCTTGGGGGTAGCGTTACTTGTTGTGCTCTGGGCAGCCCTGTGGTGAGATTGGAGTTTTGGGGTCAGAGTGCTAGTTTTGAGGCACCAGTGCCCTGGGAAAGCAGGGGGAATAGAGGGAATCTCAGAGCATCCCCCTCCCCCTTTCCCCAAGAGAAGAGGCCCCCATCTGCTGCAGATGGACATATCCCCATTGCCCAGTTGATGTGCACCTGTCTACACCAGGGCCGTTCATCCTGGGTGTGACAGAAGCAATGAGGGTGGCATTATTTGCAACAACCCCGGTTTGGCTCTGGGTAATATCCATGATCCCATAAAATCTTGAGGTAAGGCCTGGGCTGAGTCAAGCCACTACAAATGCATATATTATTGCTGGTCGTGAAGGCAACATATGGAGAATGGGAAACTCAGAGAAGCACATGTGGAAAGATTCCTCATGACTGCAGTGGGCTTACTTCACATAAGAAACCCAGCCTGACATCCCTGCTCCTCCTGGAGCAGGGCTGCAGCCCTCACTGGTGGATTTGTGCCTTCAGAAAGCTTCCTCGCTTCTTGAAAACAAACAAAACTCTTTTGGGGCTTTCAAAGGACTGTTTAAAGGAGCCCTGGGAGAATAACTGATTGTGGATTCAGAATGATGAAGTGGTTTGTGGAATGGTGAAATATAGAGGCAAATGCAGGAGAACTCCACTTTGCAATTTGTCAGCTTCTCTAAACCCTGTAACGGATTGTTCCCCCCCTCTGTCTCTTCTCACCTCTCCAATAGGAAATTAACTGATGCTATCACTAAAGAAATTGTTTTTGCCTCACAAAGTAAAATTGATACTATAAAAACCCGCCAGCAGTGTCTCCTCCTCCTTTTACATGAAGACAAATCCTTCCTGTCACCTACTGAAATGGAAAGATAAAGGCTGAGCTTTAATAAAGAAGCTCTAAGCATAAAGTGTAGAAGGAGGGAGCAGGCACAGCATGGGGAACACTCCACAGCAGCAGGTGTGATACTGAGGGATGCTGTAAGTGTCCAAAATAAAACTATGGGCTAGGGCCCTCCTGTCTGTTTAACGCATGGCCATGGACAGGTTTGAGTCCCAGAGCTCTCAATGTCTGCAAGAGTTTGTGCTGGTTTTGGTGCAAAAGTGTCTGGTTTTGCTCCATTCAGGTTCTTAGGCTTGCTTGTTAGGACTTTTTAAATCTAATTAAATTCACAAGAGAATTAGACATAAACTGTTGGGTGACAAGATAATGCACAGGATATAGGACGTGTCAGAGACCTGAACATTGGGAATCTGCTGCCAGATTGGTGCTTCGGCAGAGCTGCATTCAGTCTTTGTGGGATGAGTTTTCTGTGGGAAACCTCTTCTGCCAAACCACAGGGACAGGACTGTCTGTGAGTTTCTTTGCAGCTGTCCCCATCCATCCTGCATGTTCCTCATCTGCTCTTTCGTGGATAAACTATCACTTTGCTCTGGCATCACCAGGAGCCATCAGCTAGCTTGTAAACCCTATCCTTCCTTCTTCCAGGGGATATCAGAAACCTGCTCAAGTGGATCAAACAGAATCTGTTGAAAGAGCGACCAGAGTTATTTATGCAAGGGGAATCTGTGTAAGTACAACTGTTATGAATCCTCCTTGTGTTTCTCTGTTGATCCCCACAGTTTGGGGGATTTTTCCTCTGGGGCAGATTTCCTATTGAGTAAGTCAATGACCATGAAAACACAGGATTTGCTTAAATGATAGTGGGAGGTATCCCACCCACACCTTGCACTGTCCACAGAGAGCATCTTTTGCAACCCTCACTCCAAATCTTTAAACCTTAAACACGAAGCAGAGCCATTTATACTTGCTCTTCGTTGTCACTTGGAACAGAGTAGCACCTGTATCCTCAATTCCAGGAGTTTTAGCAGGTCTGTCTGTTCCCTGCTGACATCACTGGGACTGAAGCAGTCATTCTGAGAAATGCCAACAAATACTTCTTCTGGGAAATGTATTTTTATTATCAAAATGGGGCCAGTCTCGTGGAGGGGGGGTAGGGGAAAAAAAAAGGGAGGCAAGAGAAATGGAGCAGAGTGAGCTGTGCAAGCCATCCCTGACTGCGGGGTGGCGCTGGGGGTGTTTAACATTCGTCACGGATCTTTGTGAACTGAAGCGTGTGCCAGGTCCCCTGGTAACAGGAGAGACAATTGCAGGACACTGAAGATCAAAGAAGGGGAATCCCTTTGCTCAGAACCAGGGGCTTGGAGTGGATCCCAGGTGTTTTGTGCCTCTGGTAGGGGCACTGGCATGGCTTTCCCTACCTTCACACTGAGCTCTCTGCACTCAACTGTCGTGCGTGGGTTTTAATTACCTGGCTTTTCTGCATCGTACGGAAATGCAGTCATCCTGGAGCATCCTAGGGAACGGTGCCTTTTCATTCAAATGAGCTCTGGGATTGCTCCTGCGTCCCCTTTATTTGATATAGAAAGGGCACAGGCTGTACCTATTTCCACCTCCATGCTAGGATCCCTTTTTTGGCTTTATAGGCAGTCAGCTTATGATCTGTGCTGTGACATCCCTTGTTCTTAACTATTTGTGGAGCTTTTTAGCAGCCCTGTATCCTAATTATTTCTCTCTGTTCTGCAGGAGGCCAGGAATTTTGGTGCTCATCAACGAGGCAGACTGGGAACTAATGGTCTGTACTCCTTCAGTTTGACTTTCTTTGTTGAAAATATTGCTCTCCCTGTTCTGTGGTTGCTCTCACAGAAGCTATTTCTGATTCTTGCCCCAAGCAAAGTATCTCATATTTGAGGGGGAAGGGGCAGGCTGGAATCTATCTCCTGTACTGTAGCTGTTCAAAAGCCTGGAGCCTCTCTTTAACCTGCTGAGTCTCATCAGCCAGATAGGGTCTGAAGAGAGATCACCCTTTTTCTCTGGTCTCTGGCACTGGGTTTTGCACCTCTAGCTGCTGGCAGGTCCCCCCACATGTGGGGTGACAGTGTGGGGAGCACCTGGGACCTTTAGGCCCACATAGAGCCACCTTCCCTGAAGTCAGGTGGTGCCTGGCAGGTAAAGGCCACAGGGAGATTTCAACTCAAACAGGCACCTGGTAAATGCCTTCCCTTCTCATCCCACTCCTATGCTCAGACAACAAACAGCCCCTCACCATTTCCCTGCCTCAGGCAACCACCTGTTCTGCCAAAACCCAGGTCTGGAAAGCAATGTGGGGTGATGAGCATCAGCACTGTGGCTGATCTCTCACCTTTGCTTCTGTTACGGTGAAAACATCACTGTCCCCTTCTGCTCTCCCTAATACTCACCATCCTTTTATGAGCGGTTTTCTCTTTGCAGCTTGTATTTGGAAATGACATTTGAACAATTTTTCATTTTTTTTCTTCGCCTGCAGGGTGAGCTGGATTATAAACTCCAGGACCAGGATAATGTGCTTTTCATCTCAACATTGCACGGCGGGTGAACTCCTGAAAAAACAAGAGGATGTAAATCCAAATCCCTGGGAAAAAAAAACAAAAAACAAAAAACCAAACAAACCTTAACCCACTCAAACCTCTCTTGAACTGTCTGTGTCCAGTCTCTGCATCTTCCCACTGCGTTCACTTGTTCTAGACATCCAAATAAAGCCCCGCCAGCCTGCGGCCTTCTGTCCAGCATCCATCTTTTGGTCCTCATGTCACCTCTCCTGACTGCACTTCCAGGTACCCTAACAAGCAGAGAGCACCTCAGCATGTGGGACTTTGTTTTTCTCTGACAGGAGGAAGAGGGGTGCTGAACCCTGAGCAGGATAACATATCTTAACATGCAATGAGGTGTTCTGGTGCTGGAAACCAGGATTCTTTTAACGCAATGCTTAATGTTGGTATAGTTGGTATATATAATGTTGGCTCTGCACCAGCCATGGGAAGGGTGAGAAAGTGCAAGGAAACAAAAGGTGGCTTGACTAGCTTTTCCATGGGATAGCAAACATGACAGCTCCAGAGCCCTCAGAAGTGACTTTTACCTTGTCATGGTATTTATTTATGGGAAGCAGGAGAGAAATAGGCTTTTTTGGTTTTGTGTTTCTGATCCCTTGTGCTGCTTTCATACCAGAGCTGAGGCAAGGTGTGAAGTACTGGCCCACGAATAATGTCAATTTATAATGATTTGGTTGGAGGGCAAGCAAACCCTCACCCAACCTGAGACAGCACAGAGTGATCAGGGCAGCAGATGATCTTTCTGTCACCGTGATAGACAGAATTGATCAGGCTGCACTGCATTCTGTGCAGGTGGGAGCTGCAGTCTGGCTGGAGAAGGGCTGGGGCTGGACATGCACAGTTAAAGGGCCAAGACCTGAGAAAGTCAGTCGCTTTTAACCCTTTATGTCAGTGGGAGGGAGAGGCTTCTTGCTGCGTGCCCTGAGGAAGTCCTGTGAGCACTGTGGAAGTGGGTGTGTGTGGTTTTGCTAGGGCATGGGTGTTGCTGGCTTTCCAGAAGTTTCCTCGGAAAGACAGACTGGCCCCTGCCAGCCAGGAGGCTACAGTGAGAGCAGAGGGATGGGCTCAGAGGGGATAGCACTGGCACCAACAGGTCTGAAACATGCTGCATGAGCTTCCAGAAGTGCCTGACCAGGATTGTCCTCCTCACTCCCCCCTGCCCTGCTCACCTGTCTGGGCTCCGGTCCAGCAGCACACAGAGGTCCCCGGCAGCAGCTCCCACCTGAGCCGCGGCTGTCGTGGAACAGAGGGTGCTGGTGCTCAGTTGGTGCCTCTCAGAGCTGATCTGCACCACATACAGCTCTAGGAGGCCTCGATCTTCAGGAGCTGCTGAGGAGGTGGGGAGCAGCCGATGCAGCAGCCCTGCTCAGGCAGCCTGGCCCAAAAGGAGCCTCTCCCGCGCTGCGCCTGACGGAGGAATTCCTGTCTGATGCGGAGAGAGATTCCCTCAGCTGACTTTTCCACTGACTCCTCTCACGTCTACCCCTCCACAACCTGCTTAACTAAAAGCACCCACAGCCTACGATGCTTCTGCATCTGAGGAGTCCCAGTTTCAACCCACTGCTGGTGGCAAACCGATATTCAGCCTTTTCCAAATCCAGCCACAGCAGCTTGAGTCCAGCTCACGCCATTTGTAAATGACACAGACGGGCCAAAGGCTCTTCTCTGTCCCGAGTTCCTGGCCCTTAGCTTAGCTGGGCCGGGACAGTGGAAGGGAATTCCAGGTGGTGGTAGGAGCTGGCTGAAAAACAAGGAACCTGTGTGGTGTGCGGACTGAAACACAGTGGGAAAAAGCAGGTTCATCTTCAGCATTGCTGCCTGCCTTCCTCTACCCTGCCTCTATGCCTTAGGCTGGGCTTGTCTGTTTTCATCCCCCCCAGCTGTTTGCTCAGATAAGATGGGTTCCTTCCCCAGGAGCTGTTATTCCCCTCGATAGTGCAGGTAGACCCAGGTGGCTTAGCTCCTGCTGTAGTAAAAGCTGTCAATCACCGCTAAAAAAAGCTAGAAATGGGAAGATGAAGGAAGCCGGGGGGGTGGAGAAGAGGGGTACAGCAAAATCCTGTAACAACAAAAGCAACAAAAAGTTTCTGAAATAAAAGCCTTTTTAAACATTCTCCCCCTCCAGCTTTGTCCTAGATAGGCTCTTGGAGAAATTCTGCTCGGATCTTGTAATGCTTCCCTCCTCCTCCTGGGTTTCCTTGGCAGCCCCGGCCGAGCCGTTTGGCTGGTGGATTCATAAAGCCTCTCTGTTAGAACGAGCCTTCCTCNCGCGGGGGCTGCTCCGCTCCTTGGGGCTCCCCGAGCCCCGCCGCGGCGGTGAGAGCCGTGCCCGCCGCCCGGAGCCGCTCTCCGCCGAGCCCGCCCGGTGCCCGAGCGGCGGGGCCGATTCTCGGCCCGACGGAGACCCAGCGCAGTCGGAGCGGCCTCCGTATGCCCGGGGCTAGCCGGGGCTGCGGCAAGAGGACCAGAAGAATGTCCCGGTGCAGGGGGCCGAAATACGTTAAATGAAATTAAGCCGCAATGTTAAAATAGATAAATAAATCAACATAAGAAGGATAAACCGGGATGGAGGCGCAGGGCCGAAGTGCCCGCCCGCCGCACCCGGCTGCGGCCCCACCGACCCCGGCAAAGCGCCGGTGCCCGAGGCTCGGCCCCTCCGTCCCTGCCCGGTGCCTGCCGGTCGGGGCTGGCCGTCCCGGTGATGACCCGGCCGGTGTTTGACGCATCAAGCCCGAGCCCCCTCGGCCGCGCCGAGCCGAGCGGAGCCGCCGCTGGTGTTTCCTGAATTTCCCTGATATCCTGGCCCCGATCCCCGGGACGCAGCCGGGAGCGGTTACCTGCCATGCCCCGGGCCCGGGGATGGTCTGTCCTCTGTCCTGTGCCCCGAGAACCGTCCTGGAGCCCCGCCGGAGGAGGTGAAACCTCTGCTACAGATGTCCAGACACAATTCTTGGTTCGTACGGCTCCATCGCACAAGAATTGCGTTTGGACAATCAGGAGCGGAGATTCCCATCCCGGGTTCGCGGGATCTTCCAGGGGGAATCCGGCTAGAGCCTGGAAAAGAAGGACACATGGGCCCTGAGCCGGCTCCCGCCGCCCCCCGCTACTGCTTCCCGGCCCCGCCGAGCCGCTGCTCCAGCCCCGACAAGTTTCGAGCGCAGCCGCGGCGTTTCGCATCCCGGGTTCCATTTAATGGCACCGCGAGGAGTTTAATTTTATCTACTCATTTCTTACCCCTCAAAAAAAAAAAGAAAAAAAAAAAAAAAAAAAAAAAAAAAAAAAAAAAAAAAAAATTTNAAAAAAAAAAAAAAAAAAAAAAAAGAAAAAAAAAAGAAAAAAGAGAAAAAATTTAAAAACAGTCCTATTAAAAAAGAAGGGAAAAAAGAAAATAAAAAGAAAAAAGAAAAAAACCCAACATAAAAGAAAATTTAAAAAAAAAAAGAAAGAAAGAAAAAAGAAAAAAATAAACGAAAAAGAATCTAACAAGAAAAAAGATAGAAAACGAAAACCGACGATCCATCCCTGCCGGAGCAGCCCCCGTGGAGCGGGGGCTCGGTGCGCCGGGGCTGGCGGCCGCGGCGGGGCTCGGTGCCTCCGGCAGCCGCGGGGCTCCGCGGGGTGATGCTGCGGGCACAGACCCCGGCCCCGCGCTGCAGCCGCGCCGCTCCTGCCTTGGAGAATCCACCAATTCCAAGCGGATCGCCCTCAAAAATTCGTGCACTTTGAACAAATCTCCGAAATTTAGAAATGACCGCTGGGGGAGGGGGAAATATTAATAATAATAAAAATAAAAATAAAGGAAAAAGATGAAAAATCCAGGCTTCTTCCCCAGCCCCTCCTCACCGACTGGCGCCCACGAAGTTGGGAACAAATCCCCCCTCTCCAGCCGGGGAAAATCCCGGCCCGCTGCCGGCTCTTCCCCCGCCGATGCCAGCGCCGGTGGCCGTGGCTCCGCGGCGGGGCTGGGCAGGTCGCCCCGAGAGAAGGCTGGGGGCTGCGGGCGAGCGGCGGACCCCTGGCTGCCCGAGCCGCCCTCGGCCCCGGCGGCCCACGGGGCTCCGAGTTTCCACGGGGCGCGGAAAGTGCGTTCCGCGGGGGCGGAGCGGGCGGCCCC